>JAPMOQ010029703.1:2709182-2721538 GCA_026543055.1 Argiope trifasciata | reverse complement strand
TTTAGTTTAACTATGGTTTTAATGCAATGGTTTAATTAAACTTTTCGGAAATTAAACTTTTATATTATACTAAAATAAAAATATATACTATAGTCAATAGCAGAAGAAATACATAATAATAAATATTAAGATGTATTACTGACGAGTTATGATGAGAGATTTTAGTTTAGCTATGGTTTTAATGCAATGGTTTAATGATTTTTAAAGCAACACTAGGGATATTTTAGGACAGACATCGCAATTTTGAATGGCTGTCAGATAACGTATTAATCAGCTGAATATGCCTGTTGTTTTATGACTAATTTCGATAAATCAGGTTTTATCTTCATTTATTTCATCCATAAGTTGTCCAAATCACAATTGTGTCCTATACTTATTATTAATTGACAAGATGGTAATGCAATCACGCTAATACGTGATGCACTAAAGAAAATGCAATCACAAAAATTGACAAGAAAATGCAATCACGCTAATATGTGATGCACTAAAAAGTATTAAAAATTTAATCGTTTTCTTGGAAATACGCTTAAACTCAATCCTTTCCTTAGTATCGAATTTGCGAAAAACATATTTTTGAACGAGATTTCTTTCGCATAAAATATCTAAAAAGTTATCTCTATCTTGCATTGAAACATTATCCAGCATAATTATCTAGCACCCATCCAAAAAAATAAAATAAATAACTTATCCAACTTTCATTTTCTATATTTTTAGAAATGTAGCTACATCAAAGCCATAATCACCATATGGCTAGTGAGAAGTTGCCTAAATAATACTTGTGTAAATAATACTATGTAAATAATACTAAAATAATACTTGTGTAACCACAAGTATAATTTTAAAAGCTGGAGAAAACTGATATTCAGCTGCTTTCATAAGTGTTCGTACGCTTTTAATGATATACTGATCGATCCATTACCGTCTTTAATATTTCAGATTGTGATTTTTCTTAATAATGTCTGTAACTATTTCTAAAATTAAGTAGCTTCATTAAATATTTAAAGGTGGTGCAAAGATTATTTCTTTGAAAAATCATTAATGAAAAACAAAAAAGTCATTTCACCTAAATCTTCATACACTTTGTAGAAATCTATACATAATAATAAATATTAGGATATTTCAGTCAACTACTACTTAGCAGCACATCCTGCAGCATTCACAGCAGCTTTTAAATGCTCGAGCATAGCGCACTTATTTATTTATTTATTTCTCTATTAATGTCTCTCCAGTCTTTCGTCAGTACTATTTTTAGACCGTTTTTCGAATTTATGTTATGTCTTTGTATTGTAAATTCCAGTTCTTGTCCACACACGTTTTATTAGATTTAAATCTGGAAACAGATGTGTGCTTTAGATTTCGTGGGCTATTATAAAGACCTTGAAAATAGGACATTAACAGCACGGCGTTTAGGATATATGCAGATCTTAATAACATACAAAGCTACTTCAATTATTCAAGTTTTAGACTCATAATGTTAATTTTTTTAAATATTCAAACAAAGAGCATGATTTAATATTCCAACAATAAATGCCAAATTTTATGCTAAAATGCACACCTACACAAGAAAACTTCCCTCACTGTTCCAATAGAGTACTTAGGATTAAATTCATCAATATGGCGTAAGTTCTCCATACAGTAATACGTCTATCAGAACGAAGATGTAAAATTTATTTTCTTCTGCTAATAAGGCATGATACCGATAAATTTTGGATTTATTTGTCAGCGATTTTGTGACAAAAAAAGTTAAACTTTTCTATTCTTAGTACTAACAACAACAAAACAAAAATAGCGTGGGTTAAACGTTCATATAATACAATTGATCTGAACACTCATCAACCGATTTCATTTGAAAATGAAGAAGAAACATTTTGTAAGCCCTTCAGAAATATTTACAATACTCAAACGAGTATTTTTTAATAAATATTTGAAACTATAAATTTCTTATTACTTTGAGTTTGCTTTGCAGGAAGACATTTTTTTAAATTTTATTTCCGATTATATTTTCTTTTTCAAACCATTTTACCATAAATTATGCTATAGAGTAGGATATATTTATTTAACCGCCTCTGGCAACCATCTGGTTCGCCATGAGTAATGCGTTCTAAAATTTTTAATTAAATACTTATGTGCCTTGCTCTCTTTATAACTTCTCAGCCAAATATATTTAAACTTCAAACTTCGATGGTCAAGTAACTCATATTGTTATAGAAGCCTTACAATTACTTGTTAATTGTTCTATATATATCTCTGATTTGTAATCAGTTGTTGTGGAATTACGTGAAAAATACTACAACTTATATTTATTCCATAACATTGCGCTACCATTTCAACACGTGCTGAACATCACACTTCCATCGGTTTAACTTGCAATAAGAGTTAATTTAATCATTTAGTTTGAGTTTTTCTCAAAGCGATGGCAAAGCACTGGTACACTCTTAATGTGCTCTTGCAAATTTATTTCTACTTTAACTTTGTGAGGAATTAATTGTTGGAAAATATAGTTACAATATTTTTTTTTTGAATTCATTAAAAATAGAAACTGAATTTATGGCTTAAAACATTGTTATGAATGAAAAAAAAAAAAAAGCCATTTTTAAAAGGATTTTAAAAACAGTTTTGTGCTGTAATATTTTCGGAAATTATCGCAGAAAAATTTCATATGTTAACTTAATTTTTAATTAATTAAATTTTCAAAAAAAAAAAAAAAAACATCCTCTATCTAGGTATTTTTTTTACCCTCCAAAGTAAATATGTGTATACCAAGTTCGGTAGCTCTAAATCATATGATCTGGGGTATAGTGCCCTAACACACACACAAACATCTATTCATATACGCTAACACATATTCATTTGATTGTTATTGCGTGCATTGATTGGCTCGAAATCCATATTTTCTCTAAAATAGTGGACGGAAAGATATAAAAGGACACGTTTTCATAATAAGCTTTAATTTTTATAAATCGTTCAGTTTTAATGATTGATTTAGAAGATTGATTGATGTAACAACTTTTGTTTAAAATATTAATAAAAACATTTTGTAAAATATGGCTCACAGAATAAAATATGAAATAATCCAAAACTCATCAATACATTTTTTGACTCAAGTTATATAAAATGTAATTATTTACTTCATTTAGACCAAGTTAAATGCAATACTAAAAAAGAGTGTGTACGCCAGTATGTAATTAGTATTTTCACCTCAGAAACACGAAAAAAAAATCAGGAGGAGATTATACGAAAAAAGTCTGAGCATCAAATTAGAATTCAATTCCACGCTACATCTTTTCCTTCAAATTTTAAAAGTGAAAGAATATTTTTAACAGTCAGTGTATGTAAATGAATACAAATGATAAGAAACAAAATGTCAAAAAGCACTCCATTTTATATCCAAATGTCACGTAATAGTATTCAAATGAATGCATTTCGAAATCAAATGTATGATTAAAATGAGCAACCAAATTGGTGAGAGTATTCTTTTCGAAACCTTCTCACATATTAGCTGACAGCATTGCTATCCCCCTTTTCTAGCGTAAAATTGTTAATATTGGACAAAACCGTGAACATTACAAGCGATCAGATTTTTATTTTTAGAATCGCATATGAGCACTTTAAGAAATTTGAGCATATGTTCTGAACGCTAACCCCCTTTTCTCTGACCGAGTGAAACCGAAATTGAAACTATATATGTAAGAATAACATCACATGCTTCATTTTATTTATGAAAGATGTTTTAAATTATGGCAATTTTATGCATAAGAATATAGAGATTGACAACCATGTAGCAAATATTTTGATGGATTTTATTCAAAACTCTATAAATCAGATACCAAATTTTTTAATTTCATTTTTTAAAGCATTGCGTTTTTGAGTTACCGCTTTTATATGCATGAGAAGGTACAAGATGACAGATGGACAAACCTTTCTCGGATTTTATTCAAAATTCGGTGAAAATATGAAATATCGATGCAACAATTCAGTACCAAATTTCATCTGTCTTAGTTTGAACGTTTACGTTACGTTTTTGAACTATCGGGTTTAGTTATATGCAAAATGATCATCACAAACACTATCAATTTTTTGACGGATATATATCAAATTCTACCACAGATCTATACATTAGTAGCTTAATTAAGGTCCCAAATTTTATTCAGTTAGATTTTAGCATTTTGTAGTTACTGAGTTTTGAACTAGGGCAACTTTCTGTCGATGAATTTCATTCAAAATTTTATATAAGTCTTCATGCAAAAAATTAATAATTCAAAAAGATTTTAAGTTATCATGCTCATACATAGACAGAAAGAATGACAGACATAACTCCAAAAATATGTAAAATCTCATCAAAATTTTGAGTTCGAATTATGTACCAATTACGATATTTGCTCTGGCTAGGGATAAAATATATATTGAAATGCTGTGTAAGTTCTCGCTGTTTTTTTCTTTTTTGTGTGTGTGTGTGTGAAAATCAATACTTTATTAAAAAAAAAAAAACTTTAAACATCATGTCACTGAAAAGATTTTCCATCACCAGCCACTATCTCCCTCCCATCTTTCAGCAGCATTTGAAATCCACTTCGGAAAAACGGCACCTCTTTTATGGCTATCCAAAAGTCGACTTGATTTTGGCATCTTCATAAGAAGTGCTGCTCGGCCAGGCCATGTGTCATCGATCGGAACAAGTTGTAGTTGGAAGGACCAACGTCTGGTGAATACAGCGGGTGGGGTAGAACTTCCCGCTTAAGTGATTCCAAGTCAGCTTTTGACGGTTTTGCATCATGTGGAAGAGCGTTGTCATGTTGCAAAATGACTTTGTCGTGTCTCTGCTGGTATAGCGGCTGTTTATCCTTCAATGATCGGCTTAATTTCTAAAATTGTAGTCAATAGTGATTTCTCGTGTTGGTTTCATTTGGTCTGATCAATTCATAATAAACTACACCTAGCTGACCCCACCAAATGTAGAGACGGAGCTTGGAACCATGTATATTCAGATTTGTTGAAGATGTTATAAATGGCCGAAGTTCTACGCTTAGGATTATCGTAATGAATGCATTTTGCATCGCCAGTTACAATATTAGGAAAAACACTTTTTTTTTCTGTCGTCGAAGCAATTGTTTACACTTGAAAAGACGCCGTTCGGCATGTCTCGGTTTTAACTCGTACGGCAACCAATGGCCTTGCTTTTGAATCATTCCTAATGCTTTCAAACGTTTTGAAACTGTTGTTTGATCAACTTCTAATGATTCTGAAAGCCCAGCTAACATTTGACATGAGTTCTTTATGAAGTAATGCTTCCAGTTGTTCGTCTTCAAACTTCTTTGGAGAGCCAAAACGTTCTTTATTTCCAAAATCAAAATCATTATTTTTAAAGCGTCTAAACCAATCTCTACAAGTTGTTTCAGACAGAGCATGGTCTCAGTTCTCTCATCTCATCTCATCTCGCTGCACATCTCAGCAATTTTGTGAGCTTCAACTCTAGATTATTTTTTTAATAAAATAGAGCAGTAAAATTCCCCGCAAATACTCTTTTTTTTGGGTACGAAATTTGACAAATTTAACGCAATGAAAAATAATGCTGCTTCCACTTGCGCGAAATAACATACACTGATTTTCAAGCTTGCTAACAGTACTTGTAATCAGATGTGACATTATCATGAATTAACGTAACCAGTTCCAGTAACGCCATCCGTTGAAAAATAGCGAGAACTTATTCAACTAGCCAATAATTTTTTAAAAATCATGCATCCTACTAGGATAGTGTCGAAGAGAAATAACGGCGAAATAGGCTATATCAACGAGTCAAATTCGAAAACTTATGTGTATCAATCTTATGTACCTGATACTTTTGTACATCTGATAAAGAATCTATGAATTTGATGCAGTTTTGCAGTATTGCATAATTTTAATCGCCGTGTTCGTAACACATAAATATGCAGATCAACAGGAAATTGCAGAGTTGATTGATATGGATCAAAATTTGTTACAGTTCTATAATTCAGAAGATAAGACCAATAATAAATCACGGTTCTTACGATTTTTATCAAGCTTTTGTACAAATGAACAGCTAATCAGACATACTTCCCATGGATTGGTTTTGTCGAACATTAATTTTAAATACATAATCTTGATATAAAGACCAAATAACTAAATTTGACTAGTTCTATTGTTGCATTTTTTTTAAGAATTGCGTTAACAAAAAGTTAGAAATAATATCAAAAAAAAAAAAAAAGCGTTTTAAAATGAGGAAATTTATAAAAATATTGAAATCGAATTTTTTTTTGGCGATTTCAATATTTCTTTCCTTATATATATTGTATACAAAAATGTTAGAAAAACAGAATCTTTCATCAGCACGATATGAGAAGGGATCCAATCCAAGGGTTTTCTTCAATTGCTAATTTATATGTGTATAGTTATAGAGACTTCATACAATTGTTTTTGACTTATTTTTATTTATTAACAGTGACATATCTATTAAAGAAGAACAAGTGAATTGTTTAGAATTTTATTTTGAGAATGTATCAAAAGTTTAAGACTAAAATAATAATATGAAAATCTAACTGACCTTCAATTTTGTCTAATTTTGTTAAAGACAAGCCAATAGGAGAGGGTCTATGGGGTGATCGAGTGCTAAAAACTCCAACTGAAGTACCATTTAAGCGAGGAGGATGTACTTTAGCTTTAACTGCATTGTGAGGGCCATTTTCATGAAAAACAAATAAAATCCTAAAATGATATATATTTGTTTGATAAATTAATAAAGACATGTCTTGCTGGAAGTATTAACTTCTACATTATTAAGACAAAAAAAGTTTCATCTATTTAACTTGGAAAATTAAAGAGAAACTTTGTATAAAAAATAACAGTAAAAATTGTAGTAATTTAGTTTAGTTTCTTAAAAAAATATTTTAAAAGACATTTTAATATTCATTTTAGCTACAATCCAAGTAAAAAATAACATAACAAATCCTGCAAGTCAGGAATATTAAATAAGTTGTCTCCAGTGCATGCAGCTCAGAAAGAGTTACCTTAACATATCACATTTTATAGTAGAAATTTTGATAAAAATTTCATAGCTTTGTTATATAATATGGCGAAATATACATTACCCAACCCCCTTACATTGAGCTTCCACATATTGAAAATCTATCTCTATACATATTGTTACAAACATGTAATGTCGCCTCTCAGCACGGTTAATTCAATCACTTGAAAAACCTTTTTACGATCAGCTCTGTTGGATGGTAATCGGGTACCGCGTCAGTGATCTCAGAATTTGTCGATAATATATATATTACCGGAAATTTCTTGAATTTTAGCAATTCAGCCAATAACAATCGAGGTAGCCTGCTTGGTCCAGAAACTTCTTGGCCCAACTCCCGGGAACTATAAAAGACGGGCATTCTCAAGCTGTATTTAATCGTAGTCAGAGTCTTAATCGTGAAACGAGTCTTCGAGAGGATAACGCAGCAAAAGCGGAATAGTAGAACTCAAGCGATTGCTGACTATGTGTTGAGGCCTGGCTTTTATTGCAGAGGTAACATCGTGTTATGTATGGAGTAGCCAGTTGTGTAGTAGTGAAACGGCAATTGGATACAGTTAAAGTGAGGAGATTTGCAGACGTTTGGAGAGACCGTATAGTGAAGATAAATGAATTCTTCTCCAGCTGAATTCTGTCTTACCCAGCTTTGTATTCTATGGTCGTTATTACAACCAATTATTACTTTTTTTGCTACTGTTTGTCGTAGTGTGCTGCTGTATGTTGTCCTGTGTTTGTCTCGGCAGTATATTTGTCGTCCTTGGGTTAGTGTTTTCGTGATTAATAAAAGTCATCTTTCGTTATGGAGGCCTGCTGATTGTTTTCACACTAAGCGAACCCATTAACTTCACGAACTTACTGTAATTGTAGTACCCGTAACAATATCAATTCTTTCTTTCGACAAGATAAATTTTCTTGTCGGTTACAAGATAAATTTTTCGGATATTAGCCCTTGGACTTTGCTATGAAAGGCATTAAATTAAATAAGGAGGGGGAAATATTTCACCGTTTCTACCTGAAATTAACGGTTATATAAGCAGTAAATACTTAATGGTGAGTCACATGAATTCTTTCTACGAATTTCTTTACAAATATAGAGCAAAATGTTCGCTTAGTAACTCAGTAAACTCAAAAAGGGCCCTAAATGGAAATTTAAATTAGCAAAGTGGACCTCCTGCAGCTTTCCTGGGAGATCCATTATCATTACATTTATTTGCCACTATAGCTTAATATATATATATATATATATATATATATATATATATATACTGTTATTTTCCCTTAGCATCAAGATAAATCGCAGACCTTGGACAAGGCCGTGAATATCACGAATGCCTAGATTCTTCTTTTTCGGCAGCAATACACGAGAGTTGGTAAATTCGTAATTTAATAAAGTAAATCGAAAGAATATTTTTTATGTCTTTTTTTTTTCACCGATAGAAACCAAATTTTCACAAAGAAATAGAATTGAAGTTACAAGAAAGGGTACTTTTCCATTATACCGGCTTAAATCTCGCCAACCAGACTTTTTGGCGACAGCACACAGTCTCCATTTTGGCGCAGGTGACAAATTATAACTAATAGTGGTTTTGACGGGGTACCCGCCTGCGAAGCAGGGCTATCCCCATTGTCCTGAAACATAAGAACATGGCAGGGTGCGGTGTGGTCTGGATAAGATGCTGTTCTTCGGCGTCCAATCAGGAACCAGCTACTCAGGGTTGGGAGAGAAGTTTACTCAATGAGTGCGTTAAGTATGATGAGTTTCTTCTCTTCTGGGTCTTTTGCCAATTTAGCCAATCTTGCTGCTTTTATTAAGTTAGGGAATTCCTTGAGAATGGATCTTATTTCTCGCAGGGCTTCAAAGATTTCCTTGATATCTCCAATATCAGAGAACTGGTGGGCTTCTAAAGTTGGGGGATAATCTGAATCTGGGTATATCTGCCGACTGGGTATAGATCTTTGCTGCATTACCTTTCTTGGGGGAACATCACTTGAGGCCGGTTTTCTTGCTATTTCGGCGTAGGTGGGGCGCCAATTTCTGTACATCAACTTGGGATATTTAGGACAACCTTTCCAGGCTGCAAGGTGGCCTATTTCTTTGCAATTGATGCAGGTCGGTGCCGGGATTTTCTACTTAATACTGCAATCTCGGGTCTGGTGGGTACCACCGCATTTAATGCACTTTGGTGCCATTCTGCAGTTCTTGGCTGCATGGAAGAAACCGGAACAGTTAAAACACATCGTGGCAGCTGTTTTTTTTCTGTATGTTTCTATTTTGACTCGGAGATGCAGGAGGAACCTTTCGTTGTAAATGTTCTCCGATCTCTGCTCTTTCTTCAGGTCAAGAAGGAATATTGGATATAGGGAGTTTTCTCGGAAATTTCTAAGTTGGGAGACTCTGGAAATGCTGTATCCTTTTTCCGTAAGGGCAAGTTTGATATCTTTTCAGCAGTTCCTGGGAGACCCTTGATTATTATTTTAATTGGCCTACTTTCTGTGTTTTGGGACAGGACGTACTCTTCTTTTTTCTCGTCGAGAAATTTGATAATTTCATTTCGCTATTCCTCGGAAGTTGGCTGTATGGCTATTGTATTGTTGACGATTCTATTTTTTGAGTCAGGGAATTTCTTATGGAGTTGTTGGAGGGTTAAGTTGAAGGTTTTAGACAGTTTGAGGTTGATTCCTGGGATTTTGATTTTTTCGTTAGTATTTTGCTGTAGTATTTCATATTTATTAGTTGTTCGGACGTCATTAATCTTGTTATCAGGGATCGGGCTTTTCGCTGCTTTTCTCGGTGAGACTGGCCGGAAATCATCATCGGTGGTTTTTCTTTTTATTTTCGGGTTGTTTTCATGTTGTGGGGATGCGTCAATTGGGTTTTTCCTTTTTGCGTATTCAGTGATTTCTATGTCCATATGTAGATCGGCGTCGAGGTGACCTGAGCAGTTTTTTAATTTGCAGGGACCAACTATAGCGATGTAGTCTGTGATGCTCTCTTTATCTTGTATCAGACTTCTTAAGTTATTTTGTTGTTGTAGGTAGGTGGAGGTGTGCTCCTGTTTCCCTTCTTCCAGTCTAGTAAGGGTGCGTTGGAGTGACTCTATTTCCTCGTTCACTTCCCTAAATTTCTGTTCATTGTATTGCAGAAAATTGCAAATTTCTTTCTCATTATTCGGATGCACTGCAGTTGGGTAAGACGCATGGCGAGATTGCATCTACATCAAGACCAAACAGTTTGAAAAATTCTCTCTGTTTACGTCGTTCTTTCTCAGTGGGCGGTTTGTTTCCATTCCACCGAGCTTCACTTTCAATGACTGCTGCATAGTCAGCGCAAATACGCTGAAGTTTAGCATATCTATCGGTGTAACTGCGGCTAGAAGCGCGGCTCGAGAGCGAACATTCCGAGCGACCATCTCCTTCCATGGCTAGAGACGGAATGAGACGAAAATTTTTTGTGCAGGTGACAAATGGCCGCGACTTTCTTTAAAAATGTAGCGGCAAAAAGTTACCGCAGGCGATATTCCGTTTGGTGTTGGTTGCATCATTATTGGCGATTTTTCGCCTGCGCCGGTATAACGGAAAAGTACCCAAGAAAAACATATCATTTATTAGAAATGCGAATTTGAATTATTACATTCTATATGAATGCCAACAGATGGTTATCTTTGGATATATTTAGAACAAAAATTTATTAAGGATCTACACATTCGAAGCTAAATGAGTGCGCCAAATTTTATCCCACTAGCTTTTTTCCTTTTATGATTATGTGTTAAATTACATTAGAATGGCTGAACATATATATTTCCTTTGAAAGATTTTTTTTCAAATTTTATAGAAATCCCATTAATTTGATGTAAAACCACATTCAAATATTCATTGATCAAGCTAAAAGTGTTTTTGAGTAATCATGTTTACAAACAGACAAGATATAATTCTAAAATTTTGTTTTTAGAATTCCATATCGCTGGGAATGTAAAAATTCATGAACATTTCAGTTCGAATTTTTTTTGATGATTACAATACTTTCTCCTTGTATTTCATATTCAAGAAAGTAAAAAGAAACTCCCCTATTGAAAAGTACAAATAGTTTATCATCTGTGTTTAAAGTTTTCTCTTAGAATTCTGAGAATATGTTCTAGCAACAACTCAATATGTATTTTTGTACATTAAACGATATTTTAACGATTTTCTTATAAAAGATTTGCTTTATTAAATTTCACTTGAATTTGAAAGGTCTTTTTTGAAATAATTTTTAAAACACTTACTTAAAGACAAAATAAATAAAAATATCTGTCAACAAATAAGTATTAACATCAAACAGAAATTTAAAAACAATAGTTCAAAGACTTAATGCTGCACAGGAAAGAAATATCTATAAATTTCCGTACTTCTGAATTGTCTATATTAACTTTTTTAAAAACATTTCTAAAACTAAAAAAAAAAAAAAAAAAAAAAATACATAGAAACAAAATTAGTATTATTGAAAAGATAATATTTCGAAAAGTTAAATGAAGTAGAAAATTTTTTTCTTTAGAAATTGTGGAAAAAGGACAAAATTTTGATTAATTTTCAATTAACTGAATGTTTATTTAACTTTTGTATTTTAGAAATCTGACAATATTCTCTCTCTGTATTCTATTTGAAACAATAAATGTGCACAATCTGGTTGAATTTGATCCAGTTACCTAGAAAAAGGTGTTGAACATATTTAAATATATTCATCCATGGCTACAATCATTTTTGTTCATATTAAGATTAGAGTAATTGCATGTCATTGTACTTAAAATATATAAACTTTCAAGAAAACACAAATTTCTATGTAAAGTATTAAAAATTTCAAACTAAATGCAAAGTTTAATTAACATAAAAAAAAACTTACCATATATGTGAAAACTCATTTAATCCAATTAAGGAATGTTCAGGATTTGAAAAGATGCTTTTTTCTATAGTCAGTGTGCCTTTAGCTGCTGGGCATAAAGCAGGTTGACGAGGAATTCCATTTTTAGTTTTAAAACAAGAAGAAATAAAGCCAATAGGGTTCATAGAATATCTAGAACCCTCTTCCTCTGAAATATTTATATATATATATATACAGTTTTTGATATCAATACTACCAAAAATAATAAAAATAGTTAAAATTGTAATTAATTTGAGTAAATGTTAAAAAACAATGTTCACAACAAAATAATTTTTGTATGAATAATTTTGATATGGAATAAAAATCTTCAAAGATTATGGAAAATGAAACAGACTGTATACAAAACTGAATACATTGTTCAATAATTGATTCTCAAATGCAACCAAGAAATATAAAATATTTTGA
>JAPMOQ010029703.1:2647708-2709172 GCA_026543055.1 Argiope trifasciata | reverse complement strand
GTAATAAAAAGTAAAAAATTGTAATTAAATTGTAATAGTAATAAAAAAGTAAAAAATAGCAATTAAATTGACAATAGAGATCAATGCAATTGAATAATATCATATAATGTTTATTTGAATTATAAATTCATTTGTTGAATATTTTAGTGATGCTATCTAATATTCCATGCTAGCATATACTTTCTATTTTTCCCACTTCCTTTAACTTACTTATAGTTATTTTTAATTTTAATATTTTTAAATAGTTATTTTTTCATAGCTTTTAAATTGTTTTATTCACTATAAAACATGATAGTAAAAAAATGACAATAATGTCTTGAGATTTGTGTGTGATTAAAAAATGTAATAAGATTAGTTTATCATTTAAAAATCGAATTGTAGTATTTTTTTATGGTGGAAACTAAACAGCTATTTGATAAATTTCTTTCAGTTAACAACTGAAGAAAATATTTTTCCTATATTTAATTATCTTAGTAATTATATCTCATAGAGCTAGTTGAACCTGAAAGCTCTAGTTTAATTAACTTTCAGAATTTAATTCACAGATGAATTTCACTCAATTGCATAAATGACTAAAAGAGTGCCTTACTTATCCTGTTTTAAAAATTAGTTATTCTTTTCTCCAGAAATGAAATAAATGGAGTGTTCAGGATTTGAAAAGATGCTTTCTTTTCTTATAGTTAATTATTCATATTTGTCATTTCAAATATAAATGATTAATAGATGTTACTTAAAGTAATCAGCTTGATGAGTATAAATTTATCCGTATTTATATTGTCTTTTAAAAAACATTATCATAATCAAATATTTAGCTATGTACTGGCATTTAAAATTTTTTCACATGCTTTTATATATTTGATTGAAATATTCGGACACAAAAATGAATGTTAATAATAAACAACAGTTATTTATAAATAGATCTAAAAAAGGAAATTAAGTCTATAATATACATTATAATATATGGAATGATTTTACACCTTAAAAATAAATATCACGAAGACTCTAACTTTCTAGCATTCAAGAATTCATTTCACTTACTTTTTACATGAGAATATATATCTTTGTTATTTGTTGCACTTTTTGAAAGAAATTCTTTAATTCTGTCAACTTCTGATCTTAAATTTGCTCTCTGTTTCATACATTCTTGTCTATAGGAAGAAAAAAATTACAAGAATCTTTGTATTTACTAAATCAATTTTTTTTTCAAGTACTACTGTAATTAACTTATTTAAATAAAAGTTTTTACATATAAATAACTAGCCACCTTTGATGACCAGCTGATTTAAGTGGATTAACAATTGAAAAATTTCAATCAAATCTTTTTTATTTACTTGAGTAATTTTTTAGTAAAACATATTTGAATTTTAATAGACATGTAACCCAAATAATTTTACATCTTATAGTGATTTGCTCATAGTGCTTCACAACTTTTTATTTTATTTTCTATCACCTTATCTAAACTTTGAATTTTAATTTGTAAGAAGTGCTTTAACTTCAATTATTCCAATAACTTTTAAGTTGAAACTAAACTTCCTCAGAAATAAACCTAAGAAAAGAAAGCTGAATTGTTTATTTAAGTTTGGTGCAAATTACAAAATTTATGCAGCATCTCAAAATATTATGCAATAAAAATTTATTTGATTAAAAGAAATCAATAAGTATTATAATAAGAAGGAATTTTCAAATCAATATATATATCCAATTACATAAAAGAAAAATAAAAGAATTTAAAAACAGATTATTTAAAAATAATATTTCATTATTGTTTACTTCTGAATAAAATTTTAGCTTTTATTTTCACAAAAACTTAAAAAAAAAAATGAATAAAAATATATTTCAAACAGAATCCTACTCAGTATGGAAGAATGGCTTGAATATCCATGATTTATTCATTAATAATAATGAAAAAAATTCATGAAAAATAAAAGATGCTGGAAGAAAATTATAAGTTACAAATACCATAAAATTCATATAGAATTTTTGTGACTTGATAATCAAAAATGTGGAATACCTTGTTGGGATGCAGAAATCTTTATGAAATAAAAAATAGAGGTATCCTTATAAGAATATTAAATTAATATATTAATTACTTTATAATAATTTACTTATTGTAAATTAATATTTTTGTTCAATTTTATGATAATAATAGTCAAAAATATACTAATGATCAAAATATTTTACCTTTGAATCTTTGTTAAAAAATGCAACTAAATGCCACTTATATTTTAAAATGAAAACTTTATGAAAGAATATTGAAAATAACTTGCTTTGTAGTTTTTTTTAAATAAAAGACTGTTGTGAGATAGTTATATGCAATATATTGAATTATAAAGGGATGAATAAGTGCTGGATATAGAAAATGCTATTTAAATTTAATAGGATCATAAATTTCATCTTTTTTTTTGTCACAAAAATATTTTTACTCTTTTTCTAAGTTTTAAAATTAATCAATAAAGAAAATAAAAGCTTAAATATGTAATTTATTTATAAAAATTAATATTCAAAACATCCAGAAATGTGCATTTTATTAAACATTCCTTACAGAAATATACAGTGTCTCACAAAAGTGATGGGACACTTGTGCTTTACAAAAGGAAAATGCAATAAAATAAATAAATAAACATGTACAAATTTTTTGTGGGTGTATTTCATTCTTAAATTTTGTAACAATTAATACATAATATGCATTTTGTCAAAATATTAAAATGAATTTAATAAATTATACAGTTATTTAGAAAGGAGCAAAAAAATGGCTCACATAAGTGATGGGACACTTACTTTTCCATCAAATATTTATCCAAACATTTTACTTTTTAAAAGGTTTTAATATTTTGTTGGATTTCCTTTTACTTTTAAAACATGATTTAATCTTCTTGGGATGGATTTGACTAATTTTTCTGTGATTTCTGGAGTGATTTTACCCCATTCTTCTTGAAGCACCGATTTTAATTGTTGTTTTGAAGAAATGGCGTGTTTGCGAATTCTTGATTCCAATTCTTGCCTAATATTCTCTATGGGATTTAAGTCAGGAGATTGTGGTGGTGTTTTTATTATTTCAGGACAGTTATACAGCAGCCAGAGTCTAACGTTCAAAGCAGTGTGCTTGGGATCATTATCCTGGTAGAATTTAAAATCGTTATGAAGGTTCAATTTTCGTGCTGAAGATTTCAAATTTTGCTGTAAAATGTCGATATACTTGTACTGATCCATTATACTGTCAATAAAAACAAGATAACCGACTCCAGCGGACGACATACACCCCCATACCATAACTCCTCCTCCACTATGTTTTACTGTTGGCACCAAGTTCTCTTTACGAAATTCTTCCCTGGGTTTTCTCCACACCAAGATTCTAACGTCAGAACCAAATATATTAAATTTACTCTCATCAGCAAATATAACTTTATTCCAGAAATCAGAATTCTTATTTATGTAGGATTTTGCGAATGCCAGTCTGAGTTTTCTATTCTTTTCACTTACGAAGAATTTTTTCCTGGCTACTCTACCGTGATATCCAGCAGATCGAATTACTCTTCTAATAGTCTCAGGATTAACAATTACTCCATATAATGCTTGTAAATCAGCAGCAACTTTAGGAGCACTCATTCTTGGATTTTTTTTAATAATTCGAACGATAATTTGCTTTAATCCATTAGATAGCTTTGATGGTCGGCCAGGTCTTCTTTTATCCTGAATCATATGATTCTTTTTATATCGTTTAATGATGTTGAAAACTGTTGAATGACTCAAATTAACTGTTTTAGCAGTTTCTCTAATAGATTTTCCACGTTCAATATGCAAATTAATAATTATTTTTTGAATTTCAGGCGAAGTTTCTTTTCGTTTAGCATTCATGGCTGCACAGAGCTAAAAAACACAAAAATTCCAAAGCAATCTGGAGAGAAATGCTGCAGATGATTTTATAAATTATTGCCAATTTCTTTTGAGTAAAAATAAAACCCCCAAAAAATATTTTTATTGCTTATTTCAGACGATTTTTGTTGCATATCTAATGGTGTCCCATCACTTATGTGAGCTAATTTTTGCTCCGTTCTAAACAATTATATTTTTATTAAATTAATATTTTAATATTTTGACAAAATGTATGTTATGTAATAATTGTTACAAAACTTAAGTATGAAATACACCCACAAAAAATTTGTACATGATTATTTATTTATTTTATTACATTTTCCTTTTGTAAAGCACAAGTGTCCCATCACTTTTGTGAGACACTGTAAGCCAGAACTTTTCCCAAGAGATCACTAGAAGTAAAAGGTTAAATTTCTAAAAAGTCTAAATTGAAAGCAGATAATTCCCATTTTATCAATTAATTATTGCTGCTTTTTTAATTTATTCAATATTTTTGGCTTAGAAAAAAAAAATTCTTCTCGATTTAAGTGAGAGATAATTTTATTTAATTATAAATATACACATAGTTACCGGATATTTCTTAGTTCTCGTCTAGCCAGTTGAATATCAGAAGCCAGTTTTTCAATACCTGCCATTTTAAAGAAGACCACAAGTTTTAAAGTTTTTTTTTATTTACGATTACTCTCAATCATATACTTGTTTACTCTCAACAATATGGCACATTCGTCTGCTAGCTTTTATTTCAAAAACGTTAGCGTTTTCTTCAGCGGTTACGGTTACATGCATTTAACCGTTTATTGAATTAAAATATTAGTTTTTCTAACTATTAAGAAATCATTGAATAAATTCGAAACTCAGATCTTTATTTTTTTGCGTTTCTTTCATGAGGAGGAAAGGAGTTGGCTAATATTTAATAGTAATAATAAATGTAATATATGTATTTAATAGTAATGCTAATATTTAATAATAAACCTCCAT
This sequence comes from Argiope trifasciata, assembly GCA_026543055.1. Taxonomy (NCBI): domain Eukaryota; kingdom Metazoa; phylum Arthropoda; class Arachnida; order Araneae; family Araneidae; genus Argiope; species Argiope trifasciata. The sequence continues at coordinate 2,704,321 of JAPMOQ010029703.1, read as the reverse complement.
CGATTCTGCAACAGTCTATCATTATTGAACATCTCATCTCAGCATCAAACAATTATCTCTTATGTTTACATTTTCGTCTGTTAATGTTTACATTTTGGTTTTGAATTGGCATTTGTGAGTTTAGGAAAGTTTAAGTTTAAGCCTCAGAGTTAATAAAATACGTGCATGCAATCATGATTTCGGGTTTAAGATTTCGTTCTAAAACATGTTGTATATTCTTTTATAGGAATAATAAAATTCTTACATCAAATTCTGGTAATTCTGATCTGAGTGATAATCATTGTAATAAACATGTAGAAAATTCGATGGATAGCAGTACATTTAATGAGATACAAAATTATTCTCAGATAAAAGAAAATCCATATTACATCGAAGATGGACTGAGAAAAGTTTATCCTTATTATTATAATCATTTAACTTATTGTAAAAAACGGTGGACTGAACGAACTTTGATCGATATCTATTCTTGTGAATTCGGTCTTTATCCTCGAAATGAATTGGAAAGTAGAATTTTGTCAGGTGCAGTGAAAGTCAATGGGGAACCAGTTGATTTAGAATACAAGTTGAAAGCATCGGACGTTCTCACATCAAAAGTTCACCGGCACGAATTGCCTGTATTAGCAGCATCTATAAATGTTATTTTTGAAAATGAAAATTTCTTAGTTGTCGATAAGCCTCCATCGATTCCTGTGCATCCTTGTGGTTTATACAGATATAATTCGGCATTATTTATTCTGGAACAGGAAGGAAACTGGAAAGATTTACATGTAATTCATAGGCTTGATAGACTAACATCAGGTGTTTTGATTTTTGCAAAAAATGTTGAAAGTTCGCGTAAAATACACGAAGATTTAAATATGCGTGATGTAACAAAAGAATATATTTGTAGAGTCGAAGGGGAATTTCCAGATAATGTTATTATGTGCAATAAACCTCTCAAGCATTTTTATAACAAGATAGGGATTGCTCTTGTCCATCCAAGGGGGAAAATTTCAGTCACAGAATTTCAAAAATTAAGTTTTAATGGTAAGTCTAGTGTAGTGAAATGTAAACTTTATACTGGTAGAACTCACCAGATTAGGGCTCATCTTCAATATTTGGGATTCCCAATTCTTAATGATTCTTTATACAATAGTTATATTTTTGGACCCGAAAAGGGTAAACATGGTAAAATTCACAAAAGTATTGACAAGCTTTTGAAAGATCTTGTAGAAATCCAATCTAATGAATGGTTTGCGAAAGGTGATGAAAAAAAGACACTTTGCAACTCTGAAACAGATACAAATATTTCTAAATTACTTTTGGATATGAATTGTTATAACATGAATGAGATGTTACATAGTGATGCATACAAAAACGATTCATCTAGAGTTTACAAAGATAAAGATTGTTTTTTTTGCAATAATGTCTTGCGTGATCCTAAACCTTCCAACCTGTTTATGTTCCTCCATGCTCACAGATATAAATCTGATAAATGGGAATTTCAAACTGACATGCCTATTTGGGCATCTGATGATTGGAATATTATGTAAAATAATAAATATATATTTATTTATTAATTTTCTGTATTAATATTTAATTTTAATGAAATCACCTGAATTTATTTTTAAAGATTGAGTTTAAAATTTTATTATTTTGTACATGGATACACACACTATTTCTGTAGTGGTTTTTTATATTTTGGTTTTGTCTTAAATGGCTATTTATCTATTCTTTTTTTATATGATGTCATATTATTTAACAAAATCTATTGCATATTAAACTTATGCAAATATTAATTTGTTAAGTAAAAACAGTTTTAAAACTATTGCAGTATAATTTATTTTTTTTATTAATAAGCACACTCATGTTTGAAAATTTAAAACCTGAAAAAAATTAAATCTGTTTTTTTTAATACATGACCTGAATTCATTATGTTTGAGTGTATTTTCTTCTGAAATCCTGATTATTATTTGTCATTAAATTACAGATTATATTAAGTAATATAAGTTAGTTTAGAAAGTAAATTCGTAAAAATTTTGTATAACTGAATCTTGCTTTCTTAGCTTCAAAATTTTACTCAAGAAAGATGAATATCAAATAAAAAAATTGATTTAAGTAATTAAATAAAAAAGTTTAAACCAGAAAGTAAACTGATATGCAAAAGAAATTTTTCCTCAAGTATTTGGAAATTAAAAAAAAAAAAATTATTGGGATTTTTCTTCAAAAATTAAGTTATTGCTGCACAGTGAAAAGATTAACACTTAAAAAAATATTCAAAAATACACATACATTAGCTTCATTCTCTTTGTTTTCATTAGGGATTTAATTTAATAATTTTAAACAGAAGGATGAACCAGATAATTTAAGTAATAAACAACCAGAAATTAGCTTGCAATCTTCTTTTAATGTATAAAAAATGACATTCAATACCTTTCACATTAATTTTATTATTTATTACAATTTTTGAAACTCAATTAAATAAGTGTCGGTTCATTAAAATTAAAAAAAAAATGTATTGGGGTCTGCTACTAAGGAGTTTGTGCACATATGATAAAATGTGATTTTAAAAATTTATCAAGAAGTTTGATCTAATTTTCTCTCTTTCATTTAATGTAGATTTATCAAGTTTTCCATTCAGAATTTAAAATAATGATTACATTTTTTCATTTCTTTAACAAATTGTCTTTAAAACAAAATATTAATAGTAAATATGATTTTAAAAAAGAAAGGGAAAAAAAACCCATTTTGAATTTTAGGCAAGTGTTTTCTAAAATTCCAAACTATTTATATATATACATATTTATATTATCTTGAACCTTCCAACTTTCATTGCTTTATGATAGTTCTTAAAATATAATTATTAAATGATATTTTTAACAATTAAATCTTTCCACTTGCTATATTATGTTTGTTACTATCCATTCTAAATGTTGCTTTTCATATTCTTAATAGATGCAAAATCATTTTTAGAAATGCAAATAAAATAATAATATATTTTTTAAGTTCTAAAATGAATCCCTATGCTTATGTGTATGTAATGGCATTTCTCATTACTTTTCAGCTTGCAGGGGGGTTAACTTATTACAAAACAATTTAGTATGCTTAACTATTTCTTAGCTATTTTATTGTCAGTTTTAAAGTTTTGGGTAAAGTAAGTTTTACTATTTCTTAATATCTATAAACAAATGCATTTGTTTTGTCAAAATGTAAAATATTTCTATATAAATACATTTTTATTATAACACAGTTATAATAAATTGATTTATAATAATTGTGTTTAAAGAAATTTGCAGGATTTTAGAAACAAATTACATTAACAATTTTATTTCTTGGATTTTTTTCTTTAAGAAATTGATAGTGCTTCCTTCATGATTTTATTACTTCTTTACATACAGTATCTTTAAATAAAGTTGGAATAGTGTTGAACCAGTTAGAAACAATTTTTTAAAAATATCCAATGAAGTCTTTTCTATAAACCAAATAATAACATCTTTATTTTTTTTTGAAGTACAATTTGTTACATTTTCTCCTGTATTAGCGGATAGTAAGATTTTCTTACTTATCATTGCATTTAGATGAATTTCTATATTTAAGTTCTGTATTAAAAAGTTCCTTGTGCTTACTTTATTTATCAAGGCAAAATGCATTATTCTTAATTTGGCTTGTTTGTTTTATTTGTATCAATTGTAGGTGCATGGATTTCAATTTTTTTCAATTTGCTAAGTTGAAAGATAACTATTCAATTATGAACCAGTTATCAATAGAAAGTATTTGCAAATATTTATGCACAAAGTATAGAAATTGGACATTTGCAATTTCGACATTAATTCTTTTATAAAAGAGCTATATTTTAGAATTTCACAGCTATGTAATTTTGAATAGCATTAGTGGAGATTAATTTTTTCATTGAATATATTATTGACTTTAAAAAGACGAAGTTTATTCTCATATATGTTAAGATATTTTTCTTTTTGTTCTCTTTTTGCGCTTCATATTTGAACTTTTAAAAACAGCCTTCAAAGTATCTGATTACTTATAAAGTTAATGAAACTAATAGTACATTTAATTTCACTTCAATATCCATCTGGAAATTTAAATAGTGTCAAAGAGGTACAGTCGGTAATAAATATTGATTATATAATAAAAAATGAAAATAAAATATCTTAAAAGATATATAGCATTAATTTTTTTCTTATTATTAAAAAAAAACATCTATTACCCAATAGACTATCAATTTTTAATTTGATATTAATAAAAGTGATGAATTTATTGCAAGTGATAATTTATATTTCTTTATATCTTTCCTTCATGATAAAAAAATTGTAAAATCTTATTTTTAAATTTTTTTAATATTACCAGTAAATCATTACAATTATTGCTTTCATTTGTTTACTGAATGCTGCAAAAACAAAATTTAACTGATAGGACATGCATAAATTTTTTTAAAATTTAGATATTTTAAAAATAAATACAATAAGTTTAAGTTCAAGGATTTAGGAAGAAGTTTCTGGATGAGTGAAAAAATGTATAATCATTAAAAATTGTTTTTATATCAATCACTGAAGCTTTATTTTTTATTTTTATTTCTAATGAGTGTGATATAGCATATGCTTATTTGTGTCTATGAATGAATAATCATGAAAATGCATTTGATTGGAAAGAGTAGAATATAATGCATGGAAATAAATTTGAGGATTATATTTATTGAATAACTAGATATTAATGTGAAAAAAAATGTGTTGTGTTACTATATGTCAGGGTTATTTTGAAAAGAAAAAGTCTTGTATAGAATAATGAATCTTCTAGTTTTGAAATGACTTTCTCTTTATTATTCCAAGAATGTTTTAACATAATATATAAGATTCACCAACCTTTTGGATTATTAAAAGTTTAATGATTTCAATTTCATGTTTCTATTTTTACATAAAATAATTAAAAATGTTATTAGAATAGCAAGGAAGAAAAGTTAATCTGGCAAATAAAAGATAATCATCAATCTCAAAAACAGCAGAGAATGAAATTAAATAAAAAGAATCTAATAAACTTTACAAAGAATTTGCACATTTTAATTTTTCAAAATCAAGAATATGAGTCTATATTCATTGCATTACATAGGTACAAATCATGGTATACCTACGTTTTAAATCATTAAGCAGGATATATACTTTTAGTTAGAACAATGCTCTGATTACAGTTTATGTTTGAATCAAGAAATGCACAAGCAAAATAATAACTATTATTATAAAATCTGTATTTTACACACTTTCCTAATCATATTTAAATATTCTTGGTTTGCTTACATTTTTAACAAAAAACATTCCACTCACCATTATTTTAGTTTAATTAGGCACCATTTTGAAGAAGCATTGCAAATTGAAGCAGATTTTTCTCAAGAATTAATTTACAATTTTCTAAAATAATATTTAAAAGCTGCATATAATCAACCTTAATCATACAAGGATATATATATATATGACCTTGTATGATATATATTTTTAAAAATTTTATTGAGACAGTATTTTACAGGATATGACTCTAAAGCTACTGAAAGCTGTAAAAAATCCTGGTTTACTTTTTTTCAGAAGTACATTGTCTAAGCAAAACACACAATCTATATTACCTCACTTAGAATATTTCTCTATTTGGAAGTATATGTCCATTTCTAACATTTCAGAAATTAGTTACTAAGTAAATGCACAGAATAAAGTATTCTTTATTTCTAAAAGCTTTCTCTTTCCTATTTATTTATGAAATCTATATGTCACTTATAATGCACATAATTTGACTCAAATATTTTAAAATATATTAATTTTCATTTTTTCCCCTGTTAGATGAATTATTTATACTGATCACTTATAACTAGTATGTGAGGTATGGTACTAGTATTTTGTGGCAATAGTTCACATTTTTAATTCATTAGTTATAGTTATAACAAAATTTGTTTCAGTTATAAGAAAATTGTTATTAGTTGTTTCAGTTATAACAAAAAATAAAAACAATAAAACAGTAAATCTTTATTTATTACACAACATATAATTACAATATCTTATATATTTGTCATTGATAGGATCTAATACACCTGCAACCTGACAAACTGGAAAATGATAAATACATCAAAATCGTATGAAACAAAATTTAGCAACATATCAAAATAGTTTGGATCCAAAATACCACAAAATAAACTTCTATACTATGCTCAAGCATCAAGAAGATTTATTTCTTAGAGCACTTAGAAGACATTTTCACGAGAGGAAGCTTTAAGTGGAATAAAAAATTCCATCATTTATCAACTCCACTTGTATATCAGAAGCGTTGATTTATCTATTTAAATTTATAGAATTTTAATTATACAATATGAATGCAATTTTCAAATAGTTTTTAATAAATCATTAATTAATCAAACAACAATATCTTAGAATAGATTGAATTTAAGCAAACAGTATTAAATTCATCAAAAAATTACAGATAATACAAAAAAAAAAAATTAATAAGAAAACATTGATATCACAACAATATGCCACTAATAATTTATTTTTTTAAAATTATAATGATTTTGGTTATTTTTTAATAGAGAGGGCCTAAGTGATCAAAAATTTAAATACAGATTGATATACAAGTGACATAAAGATTACTATTTTATTATATGATTCTGGATATCAACTATAAAAATGATATGCAGTTTTCATAAAAATGATTTTTATGTTACAAAATCAAAAGAAGAATTAAGCAAAATCACATTTGTTCTTAAATTATTCTCATTAGCAAAATATTTCTAGCACTTGTCATATTATCTAGAATATAACTAAAAAGTTAATTTTTGGAGATACTATTAGGTAATCAAGCTGCAATCTTTCAAATTACAAAAACATGCCCAAAACCAAATAAGAAGAGACAATTTCATCACCATATGTGCTTCAACAAAATATTTTGAATGCAACTGCATAGTATGGAATGCTTTGTTCACAAACAAGTAATGTGCTTTACAAAACTAAACTAAACCAATATAATTTCTAAAGTAAAAATCACACCCCAATAAAATTAGACCAACCTTAAAAAAGTTTATATGGTCGACTACTGAACATTATTAACCCTCCCAACACCACATTACAAAAAAAATTATGAAAAAAATTTAACTAATATCTTATGTAAATTTATTTATGATAAATTTGATGAATTTATAATTTTGTATCACAGCATTTATAAAGAATTTAGCTCTCTTAAAAAATAAAATAGAGCATGAGTATGCATTCTGAGTTCACAGAAAATTCATCTATTAAATCTATTAAGATCACTAAATGATAAAGAATATACATGAAAACTTTTTTAAAGAATAAAATTGAAAATAATAATAATAAATCATTCAAATTTCTTTTAAAGGAATATAAATTTATCCAATACTACTTTCACTTCACAGATTATTCAAAACACAAATTCTGAATATAAATTCTTTTTTCAGCAATATATCAAAGGAAATGATAAAAATGCTTATCTGCTTGGTAAAACATCTGTTGCACTGAAAGATATTGGATGTGTGATTTTAAAGGAATGCAATTCCTTAAATGAAAATTATAAACAGATAATTTATAATTCCATTTCATTTCAAATGTCCAACTACATTTCAAATATCACCTAACAGCACTAATGTATACAAAAAGTAATTAATAATAGACATGTTTAAAACACAGAGAATTAAAAATAAAACATCATAGACATACAAAAATTGTCCCAGAGGAAGTTAAGATTACAAATGAAATTCTTCCAGTCAATTATTTTTTATAGATCATTTTATTCATTATTTTAATATTAATTCTTCCTTTCCAAAGTCTTGAAGAGTAAAAAGATTAATGTATTTTGAGAAGTAATAAACAATTAGAATTTGTAAAAATATGCACCTATCCTACTGAAAAACTTCCCTTATCTTTCTTTCCTTTACGAAGTGTGATAAATACATATACAAATTTTCTAGAAGATTGATTCTCTTCAATGCATTTTAAAGTGAAACATTTTCCTTAAGCATCAAAAATTTACTGGCTACAACAGATTCTCGACAGTAACCTTAATCACCCTTTACAATCAACTATCCAAATTCCAAAATTAAATTGCAGGATCATTTTATTTTGAGAGGAAATACATGCCTTGATTATTAACTTAATCAAGAGCCTAAGAAAGAAAATGTTGATAGAAATATAACAGTATGGTTGTAAAGTTAACAATCAGAAATGACAATCAAAGTTCAGACAGTTTTCAAAAAATACAAACAGTAATTTATTCAAGAACATTATATTTTATACTAGCCAATTTTGTCCCAACTTGACTATACAGATGCCAGATTTTTTAATTTTTTTATACATATTTACATTTCTACCAATATACATGCTATGCCACCATAAAATATTTCAAATGTCTTAAGAAAAATGTGGCATACATAGTTAATATAGTTGTAATAATACATACACATATACATACTGAAACTTCACACAAAATATGAATGAATGTGAAAGATATCTATTACCAAACATAAAATACTGATTAACATGTAAAAAGTCATTCATGAAAGATACACAGAAAAATAGTATACAAAAATAGAGACTAGATTGGTCAAAAAGCTGAGAACGCATAATTTTCAACTACTGAAATAATAAAACCGCAAGCCCTTAAAAAAAAACTAAAAAATATTAAATGACATGTTAATGCGCGAGTGTTCTTTTCTTTCATTTTTTAAAAGAAATATTTGAATAATCAATGGATAATTAACTGAACAGTATAAGATAATTTATAAACATTCTTAATAAATAGCTCAAATAACTGAATCTTAAAAAAAAAAAAAAAAATTGCCAAAATAATCTGAAAGAGTAGAAGTGCTTGTTTTATTTCATGCTAAAAAGTCCAAGCAGTACAAAAGTACTTCATTTATTCAAATAAAAAAAAATGCTTAGGCAGAAGTATGTCTTTTGACTGCCATAATGTTTGTTTCAAATGCATCAACTATAAAAATAAAACAAATAATAACAAAATAATATTTACACATTAAGATAAAATATAACGGGTCTTTTCAACATGAAAATAGAACTCTACACAAAGGATTCAAAATGATTAACAAACAGAGGAATTAACTTTATTATTCAGATGTTGCTATTTTAATAATTCTTCAACAAGGTTTTGCAATCAAATTATAATCTGTTAAATATGATATCTAAACTTAGAAATAAGTATCAATAATAATAACTTAAACATGTGAAATGTAATTCAGAAATTTTTTTTTTTTCTTCTCAATCCAGCATAATTTTATTTTTATAAAATTTTATTTAAAAAATATTTTACTTTTATTCTTTAAAATAGAAAGAAAATTGAAACATTATTCAATGATATAATAAAACAGAAAAAAGCACAAAATTCTTTTAAGAAAATAAGAAAAAATGAAAACTAATATTTACACATAGAAGATATATGAATAAAGATAAAAATCATACTACACTTATTTTCTAACAAATATATATTATAATTTATGCATAAACTATTATGAAGGAAGAGAGAAATCTATTATTAATATAAAATTATAAAAATTGCAAACCTTTTCTTTTAAAATATCACTTTTATTGCAACTGTGATCATATTTAATTGATTTGCTCAGCATTATTTATAGCTTAAGTTAAATAAGAAAATATTTATAAAAAAAAGATTTTGGATATTAATGCATTACAATTAACTTTAAAGAAGTTAAAAATATCACTTTTACAGTTACACAGAAGCAATCAATTTTTGAATCAAATCAAATCCACCTAATATAGCAAAACTTTTGATCCATATTGTTACTATATTTGACATAGATAAATTTTGCTATACTTTATAGAGTTGTATATTAATATGCTAGTAGTTACACAAAATATTCAAGTTTAATTAAATTTTTAAAATAACCATATTGAGTCATATTGTAAAATAAAATTTATTTCCAAATTCCAGATTAATGATACAATGACTAGTAACAGGAGTATAATTTACAGATATAAATAAGAAGAGCCTTACTATAAAATAAACAATGTTCTTTTTTTTAAAAAATAAATTTACTATAAATTAAAAAAATATTCTAATTAAATTTTATCTCATTTAAGTTTTTTCTTCCAATAATTATATGCATTCTTTAAAATAATTTAAAGTTAAAAAAATCTTCAATTCTAATAATTACAACAAAAACATTTTAATTTACTCAGCATATATTCAGCTAATTTTTTATTCCAAGAATAAACACCTTAACTTCTATAACCAAATATGCTTCAAATACTATTTTTATTAAGACCAAAATATCAAATAACTGCAGTATATCAAAGAAAATCCTTTAATCGATTAGTTAAATAAAAAAAAAAAATTCAATGAATAAAACACAGAATTTTGTTTAAGTGAAATATAAAAATTACATGCAAGCAAAAATGCTTACACTTCAGCTGTGCATATAATTCCAGTTGTAGAAAACTATATTCTGTTTGAAGAAATTTTTTTTAAAGAAAGCACAATATGCCCTTAAATATTATATAATGATCAAGATTGTTTTTGAAAGACAAGATTTCAAAATTAATATTTTTATCAACTTTTTTGATTTTAAAAATAAAATTTACAGATATTAAATATAATAATAAATAAATTAAAGACATATGTATCTGCATTCACATCCTGGAAAAATTTGACATTCAAAAAATGTAAGAAATTTTTTAAAAATATTTTTTATTAATATTATACATTTAGAAGACAGACAGAAAAAAAAAAGTTATCAATAATTAGAATAAATATAATTCATTTAAGAATATTCTTTTTTTTTTTTTTTGCGAAACACTCCCTCCACCTCTACAGCAAAATATTCTATCAATTAAAGAAATAAAATCCATGAAATATTTCTTTAAAATCGCACAAAAGTTTCCTTGAAGTAATTCTCTCTTCAAATTATAAATTTGTTCTTCAATATTCTACATTATGACAAAATAAATAAGGAAATGAATCAAGTTGTTCGATTATTTTTATGGGAAAAAAAAGTTACATAGTAAAAATTTAATTTTAAATTTATTCTTTATCAATATTAAATATTCAGGGCAATTTCAAAGAAGAAATACACATATTGATATTTGTGTTTGTTCACAGATGAATAAAATTTATATTTTAAAGAGGCAATTCTTTCATTTAATTTACTTTTACAATGAGATCTAGACACACAATATGAAAATAATATAAATAACACTTCATAAAGCTGCTCATTAAAAAATTGTTTCAATAATCTTTGAATCATAAGAATAGCAACCATGATTGTGAGAAAAATTACTGAAAGCAGATAATCAACAAAATTAAGTGAAAATAAAGTATTATTTATGTAAAATATGACTTTCTTCATGAATGTACAACACAAAAGGAAAAAAGAATTAAATGTTGAAGGGTTTTCACCCACACCAAAATATTTTTGGAAGAATGAAGTTTAAAGTTTTGAGAATAAGGAAGAATTATTTAAAAATTGAAAAAACAAATCCCACGAAGAAGCATACACACATTAAAAAAAGCCATTTCAATACAAGCGAATCTTATAAACCAACACCAAATTTTACAAATCTGCTGTTAATTTGTTTATAAATAAATATTCTCAAATGTTTATTGTCTGCTAAATCAAGATACAATTTGTAAATATGATGCCAACAAAATTGGATAGGAAAAAATATCAGGCATTTCAATTATACAGCAATTGTAAATTGATCTCTAGTCACTCAAAGAAATGTTGTATTTCTTCCAAAATTTAAATTAAAATAGAAATTTGTTTCATTTTATAAAAGCAGCAAATACAGCCCACATTGTCTCATTGGCATTTGGTTTCATACTTTCAGCTTCCACATCTAATTCAAGCAACTCACGTACACGTTTCATAGCCACTTCATAATCATCATCAGATAATGGTGCAAAAGCATTTTCTAAAACATCTGAAGAATGCGCTAGAATGATTAAAGAGAGGATACGTTTATCCATGCGGTGAGGGTCATTGATCCATTTGCTCAAAACAGCATCTTGCACTTTCTTAACTAATTTAGTCTTTGTGCTGGAATCTGTCAGTGGATGGGTTGTCATATCAAATAATAAGAAGTTCTGTTTTTCAGTGGTCAAAACACCTTTCTCTACAAGATTCTTTGCCAGTCTCTCACGGACATTTCTTAGTTGGTAACGCAGTTTTAATGGATTCCATGTTTCACCTGCAAAGCAAATTTAATATTAATAATAAAATTCCAGTACTAATTCATTACCTAAATTAAGATTTTTTTTAAAAAAAGGCCAAAAATATTTCCAATAATACAGTATATATTCAGTAATCTAGTACTATAATAATTTGGCTCCTTTTGAAGTCCAGCAGTTTCAGAATTAAAAATAGGAATATTTGAAGGATAAACAAGACACCACTTAAAATTCAGTAATCTCCCTACGTTATCAATGAAATTTTGAATTATATTGGGCAACATTTATTAAACATAACAAGTTCTTACATATTTTGATTGATTTCTTTCCCCCAGCAATAAACAAATTCAATGTTGCATGTTAAAATACATTTTAAAAAAAAATGGATTTTTACTAATCTGGTACTTCTGTTAATGTAGTTTTTTTTTTGTTGTTATTAAGTAATAGCTGGATCAAAGCAAGTCTATTACATTTCATTTTAAAACATCTAAATTATTTTACAGAGGGCTTAAGTGAAAATTAAAATATTTAATGCGCACAATTCCAAAATTTATTCAATAATCATTCTACTGCAAAAGAACAAAGGCTTTTTACTGAGACATTTAAAATTTGGCATTTTATAAGTTTAGTTCACATAAAAAAAAACAAGGCAATACTAAGATGTTATTAACAAAAACACAGGAAAATAGAGTCAAAATACAAAATGTTTAACATAGCTAAACAGAAAATTTCTAATCCAATTGCTCTATCAATGAAATGTTTTAAATAATTTATTCCTCCAATAAAATACAAATTTTCTTAAAAAATATATCACTGATTGACTATCCAATACATAATGCATATTCAAAATTTAAAAAGTTAAATAGAAATATTAGTCCTTGTTATTTCCTGCAAGTGTTTGAATTGATGGCAACTTGTATTCAAACATTATTGATAACACTAATCTATAGAATTACAAATAATCCTAACCATATTATTTAGAAACATTCTCTTTCAGTCACTGCTTTCAACTCATCAATTCTAGCTGGTTTTAAGCTACAAACATTGTGTTTTATGAATCTTCATAAAAAGAAATTTATTTATTTATTGAGAAATTTATTTTTACTCTAACAATCTGTTTTCCACAATCCATCAAGATAAATCCTCATACTGCAAGGAATTTAAACATAGAATTTTGATGAATGATATTTTTACAAAATCATACACATATTTTGGAACAATTAGCAGCATGCATCAACTTAAATTTATTTTTAAGGGAAAATTACCCCCCCCCCTCAATAAATTCTTTGAATACATACAATACAATAAAATACAGTGCATCATTTAAAATATTTATAAAAATATATCCAAAGATTAAATAAAACAAAATTTTTAAGGAAAGTACGCTTTGGAAAAAAAAAAAAAATTATCGATCAGTCATATTTGCCAAGCTTTTTTTTATAAAATTAAAACAATTACTGGACTACAAGAGTAAATATTGATATTTTGATATGATTGTGATATTATTACAATAATTAATCATCATCATTGAATGTAATCCTGATCTTAATTTTATATCAAATTTGTTACTGTTTTTACTTGTGTAAGTCATATTTGAAGTTAGCTTATAAAAATTACTTTCAAACACTATCTGATATAACAGATATGGCAAAATTTGAAATTTTACTGAATGTTGCAATATCCATATATCAATATGATGCTGTTATACATAGAGAAGAATATATGGTATAAAATTTAATATGAAAATATAAAAAATAAATGACAACCAAAAACTTCCCAGTTTTTAACTATTAGTCTTACTATTTAAAACAATTTTTATATAATCATAACAAACCAATAAAAATAGAAACCAATTAATCAAGCTACACTAAGCTTTTATAATAATGAAGAGGAAAATAAAAAGAAGAAAAAAACTTTAAATACAGAACCTTTAATTAGATCAAAGGCTTATACAACAAAGGGGTAGAAAACCCAATCATTGTAAGCAAAATATTATCATTTGCTGATTTAGATAATAATAATTAAGAAATATAAAAAGAATAACTTCATGATGATTATTCAATTGAGAACAGTTGATCACATTTACAAAATTATTTTCAAATCATGCTTTTAAATATTTCAAATTAAATTCATATGAAAATTAAACACAATTTTATAAATTCATTCTTTCTAAATGTAATCCATTATAAATTATGTAATTATGAAATGCATTACAATACTTTTGATGAAAATCTATAAACAAAACAAAAGCTGAAAGAAAAACATAAGAAAACTAAGCTTTTCACATAAATATTTAACAATATCCCATTCTAATTATCTGAAGGTAAACATATGTTAAATTTTCTTTAGAAAAGATATCTTATAATGCAAGAAGTTGTATTGTGTAGACTATAATAAGTATACATTCATAAGAATGATCTAATATTGCCACTAAAATTTCATATCAAGCCGTCAAATTATTTTACATTTTTTAATCAAAGAAAACAAACTATATAAAAGTCTAGTTTTTTTTAAAATGAATAATCAAAATATGTGTTTAACCTATACTTTTAATGGTTGTGTGCAAAAAGAACTTAAAATTTGCAAAACATTTTTGTTACCTTTTGATTAACCCCTTACCTGCTGAGGAAAGTTTACAAGATTCGCTCCCCAGTGCAACCAGTTTTCACATAATCAACTTCGGAAAGGTTTATATATAGTCAATGCATCGGCTTTGTTTGGTGGTTTTTTTAGTTTTTTATTATTTGGTTAGATTAATGCCCGCGGCAGGCAAGGGATTAATGCTTTTTTGAGATTAGAATACACACAAATCAAGTTCTGTAGCCGATTTCCACAATGTGAGTCTTGCTCTCTCTTGTTTGATTACAAAAATTCAAAACCAGACTTTTTTACTGACTTTAAATTATCTATACATAAGAAGTTTTTAACTAAAAGACTGATTCAAAATAATCAAAAATATTCAATGGTGGGCCAGCTTCAAGAGAATTTTGCACAAAAAGTTTATAACTTAAATTCGAATATAAAAACAAAAAGGTAAAAAAAAGCAAAATTCATCAAGCAATCTATTTATTCTAATATAAATCTTGGGCAGTTTATTGACTTGTAAGTTAATCAGTCAATACAATTGGGAGGGGTTATAATAATCTGATCTTTAAAGAACTTGATAAATATAAAAATTCTAAAAGAAATCATTGAAATCAAAGCAATTTTGGATTTTAATTTCAATAAGTTCCAAGTGTAAGAACATCATAAATTAAATGAAAGCTCAAAATATCCACACTAAAACATACTACTATGTCCATACTAAACTACTATTACTACTTTAAAATATTGATTCAAAACTCATGTATCAAAAGGCCAGACAATTTGATAATCTGCTTAGTTGCTTAGCCAATAATTTAATGTGAAGGATTTTATTTTTGATTTAAAAAAAACTTTTGATTAACAAATATTTTAAATTCTAATAACAAAATTTTAAAATAAAGAGGAGATTTTTAAGTTCTATTCAGGGGAAAAAGTTACTTAATTGCTTAAAATGTTTATTGCCAACACTGATTAAAATACATTTACAAGTATAAAATATAATACATCAAACCATTACTTAATTATTTTTTTTTTGCATAATATCAATTATTATTCTTAACATTAGTTTTATCACTGAAAAACTTGAGAGAGGACTAAATAATAACGGATGAAGAGATGAAGCAATGAAATTAAGTTTTGGGAAACAATCACTTACAATAAACTTTTTAATAACAAACTTTTTTTGTAAAAAAGAAAATATAGTACAAAATACCTTTATTTTTCCATGAACAAAAAGCTATATTTAACATAAATTCTAAGGAAGCTTATTGAAATCTAGAGCAGAAATTATACTATTTACCGCTTAAATAATCAATCCAGCTTTGTAATGTTTCTGGGGGATCAGTTTCTTTAATGTGTTTTAGAGCTTCATCAAGCAGAACATCCCCAGTAGGTGAATCATTTTTTACAAGTACTTTTCTCATTAATAAACTTCTTCTCCGCATGCCAGCCTTCTCCAATTCAATTCTGCCTCTAAGAGCTAATTCCACTAAAATGCAACCACGTAATCCAGATGATATAGAGTCATTCCAAAAGGATGTGTATCCCTAAGAATAAAAAATAAAAATGATTATATGTTATAATTTTCAGTCATAATGAGAAATAAAACAAATTTTAAAATCTTGCATTTAACAACTATGATTTTTAAATTTATTTTTATTCTGTAAATACCTGTGTATTAAAGATACTAAAACATCCATATTTGCTTCTCAGTTACGACTAATCTGAAACGTATTTGAAATCTAATATTTCTTTTTTTAATTCTATGCCCTGTTTAAACAGAATAAAAAATTTGAAATACTAGATGTAGAGCAAAAAATATTTTTCAGTATTCCTAGTTACATTAAAGCATTATTTAATTAAAAATCAAATATAATTTAGTTTTCAAGATATATACAAACTAATAAGCTTATTTTATTATCATAATAAAATAATAGAACCTAAACTTGAAATAAGCAATCAGATATAAGGGGAAAGTTTTTTTTAAAATCAATTTTAGGATAATATCAAATTAAATAATTAATGAAAGAATTTGATCTAAACTAAACTTTTACAAAAAATTAAATATTTTTTCAGAAAAAAGACCAGATAGAATATGCTTCAATTATTTTATTTGTTTCAAAATCTCTTATGAACAAAATTTATTCAAATCAAATGTATGTTCAGAAGCATACTCTCCCATCCCCTTTTATAATTACTGGAGGATCTGAAGATTGAGTACTTTATACGAAACAGTATTGCAAGAACTCCATCATTAAGGACTATTCTCAGGAAAGTAAGAATCAACTTGCCCAATAGCTTCACATCCATATACTACTTAAGATGCTCTTCTCTCTGGGGAGGTGGTAGATTCTTCCTAACAATTCTCAAAAAAAGACATCTTCTCAAGTAAAGTAATTACTCAAGAAAATCATATTTTTTTCATGTCTTTTTTAGTTATATAACATATTGCTAAAGTAAACATGCTTCATATTTTGTCAATTATATACATATAACTCATTAATTCGGCCACTATCAACAATACTGACATGCAAAACATTGCAAGTGAAAGTTTACTTAACCTTAATAAATGCTTCAATCTTAAAATCAAGAAAAAAAAGTCAAATCCCAAACCAATTATACAAATTATAAATAAATGTCTTTGGGAATCTCTGAAAAATTGATATAATTGTGTTGTCAATGCAGTAATTTTTATTTCTGAAGAGGTATACTCATTTTGAAGATAGATTTGGAAAAGATAAAATTACAAGTGAGTTGAACATTAAATAAGCCAAACTGTTCAAAAAAATATTCAGTAACATGAAATTACACCATATAAAATCTAAATCTTGTAAATAACTTCACTGTATTATTTCTAAAAAGTTTCAAGAACAGTTAATGGACATTTCAACAACCCATTAATAAAAATATAATTGAACATTTTTATTCATCAACTGCCATATAATAAAGGGTATTTCTTTTGAAGATTTGTAAATAATTAACAAATTTAGTTAATAAACAAAATTAATCGCAACAAGTACACGGGTTCTATATTTGACAGTGACGTAACTGGAATGTAAACATACCTCTTTGTCTTTTAGACCCAAGAGTAATACTTCTTCCATTAGAGTAAGACGTGTTTCTTTAGAATCTACATCTTCCTCTTCTTGTTCATCCAAATGATGTTTTTCAAGCTCATCATCTATATTAAGGGATCTTTCAGTATTTAGTGCAACGGCATTTTTTCTTAAAACGAGTCCTTCTGTTCTGTTCATTGCTAACTTTATATGAATTTTAGCTATTACCCAGTAGCAATTCAATGAATAAAAATGTTATGTTTCTGCAAATAATACCTAACTTTCATCACTTATTAAAAGAAAACACTTATGAATTTATAAAATATAAATTACAAGATATGGAGGTCAGTACAGACTTCATTAAACGGAAATGATAACTATTATTTTGTGACGTTGCGCCATCTGCTTCCGTTATATCAAAATTTACCAGTGTATTTATTTTTCTCATAAAATTATTACCAGAAGGTATTATATTATCAAATTTATAATGGCTAATTTTCATAATTTATGAAAACATTATCATTTTTCATAAAATTTTGTTTCACCTCTAATTAATATCTATATCCGGAATTCATCTGCTAGACCTTTGTTTTACATGCAAAGTTTTGATCTATTTCGGGATTGAATATTCCAAATTATCTTTAAGATAATTTTATTTGCTTCAGCAAAATAGTCATTTTTTTTTGCATTCCAAACTTTGATGCTAAATAATAATAATAATTACAAAATAAATGTCTCTCCACATAGTTGCTTCAGAGAATTAAGAAATAACTGTATCCGTTCATACTTTTAATATGTTCAGTTGTTTTCTTTGCCTGTCTGTGTTGGTTCCTGCTGAAAATATATTGAATAGAAAGCTTCACGAAGAATCTTGTATCGAGAAAGTAAGATCAACATGATCTCTAGTGCTTTTCTACAAAATTGTTTCTTTTAAAGTTTTCTTGACAATTTCCGTTAAAAATCATGTCGTTGCCCCCAGCACTGAAATTAATCAAGATAAAAAGCGGTGTTGTAAAAAGGTATAAATTATTGCATTTATTTTATATTTTAAACCAAGTTTTGTTTATTAATATCAATAAAATTGTTTGTTGCTGAATTTTCTAATATTCTCTTGGTAAATTTGGTTTCATTAAATGACATTTTTTTTATTAGGCATTTACTATACTGTTCAATATCGAACCAGTTTTGAAAAATGAACTGCTTAGTTGTTATGAAATGCAAACTTATTACAAATTCATTTCTTGATCAATTGTAGAATATTATTTTCTAGTAGGTATGATTTGTCCCCCCCAATACATTTGAATCTTCTCTATTTCCAAACCTAATATAATTTTTATTATATTGTTAATAGGATATAATAATTTTTGTCGTTAAAAAATTGATTAATTATAAAGTGGCCGAAAATGAAAGATGAGTAGTTTGATTGATATATGTGAATAAACACAGAAATATTTTATTAAATTTTTGTTACAAAATTGAAGAAGTGTTTATAATATTTTAGAAATAATTATTCTTTTTAATAATAATAAATAATCATTTTCTTTTTATTTATAATTTGATTTTTGCTTGAAATATATTTCTGTTTATTGTATTTGAAATAAATTTAAGTTAGTAATTTGATGTATGTATTTATGTTTATTTTTATGTCTTCATTGATTCTTTTACTTTGTTAGAAGTGAAGACTAAAATATGGTTTAATTCAATTTTATTAATTTGAATAAGGAAAGATGAAAAATCAATAGAAGTTTTTGTCTGCAGCATATGATAATAAATAACTACTGTGCATCAGTCCTTTTTAAAAATAAAAAAAAAAATCCCAGGTCTCAGCTATATTTTGCTTGATTTTAAGGTTTAAAAAATGTGTCAATATGCTGTGTATGTTATAAATATATCCATATAATATAAATGTTTTTAATAAATAAGTCATTCTTATTTAAATACTATACCTATTGGGGAAGCAAAATACCTGCTTAATTATACAACAATTTTTCATCCACATATTTATTATTTTATATGCTGAGAGAGAATGTCAAGAGTATCTGGGAATAAGCTATTCCAATCTTCAGCTTAGATATTTGGGTACACATTATATACACTTTTTTCCTTCTATTATATTTAATTTATAAAGTAAAAAAAAAAAAAATACTATCATTTTATTTTGTAAGAGCACTTCAAAACTTACTTTATTATTCTTATTGAATCCCAATTTCTACATAGCTGATAACTCTTCTCTCTTATTTTAAATTTATTTTAGATGAAAACTACAGAATATCTCATAATTAATTTTGTGTCAACTGAATCCATATTTAATATAATTTAGATTTTCCCACATACTAAACTTTTTCTCTTACCTCTGGATATAGTACATTGACTGTGGTTATAACAGTCATTTGCTTTGCTTATAATCATTCTTTTATAACAGTAGAATTATCATAAATGTTGTAATATGCATATCTATGAAATATGAAAAATTTTTATACTCCAATGATACTAACTTATTATACAAAATAATAATCTTTTGTTTGGGAATCTAATTTATTGGATTCCATATCTTATTCTCAATGCTAGCTAATTTTCAAGCATTTTACAATTTTAGGAAATCTGGGCATACACATTCTTTCTTGATTGGTCTATAAGTTGAATTTCTTTGGGATAAATTGTTGCCATCCAATTTACCTTATGACACATTTTTCATTAATATAAACTAACTATTCTTAATTCACATTTGCAGATATGAAATGAAAACAGTAATTATTATCAAAACAGTATATTTTATTCCCATAACACTTGATATTGTGGTACTTATGTCACTGTTGACATTTATAAAAATATTCTTAACCTTAAAGTGTGTTGTACATGTTCGTTTCAGAAGTGTAAAATTTTGGTACTTATTTTGTTTGAATGTGTACAAAGATTGTGGGGAGATATTAGCATTAACTTCATATTTCATTTCTTGTTATCATTTTTATTTTTGTTTATGATTTTTTTAATCCTAAGGACTTTCTTAAAGGAGATTTCATATTGTTTTTATAGTTCGAAAATTGAAATCCACAATTAAGTTTTCAGTTAGCTAATGAAAAATATATGTTCCAAAATTTATCAACATTTTACTAACAACGAATTTTATGATGCATTTAAATGGTTTTGCTGTCTTACTTTGGTGGATCTATCCTATAGTTATTTACCCTGGCATAATTTTAGTTGGCTTATGAGCAACTAAAATTTGTTTTAAAGATGTAATTTTGAAGTCAAAATCCCATTTAATATCTTATATATCTTTCTTATGTTATTTTGAGTTGTCTTTGTTCACTACTGAAAGCTAATTTCTTAATGACGGATTTAATTCAAAAAAAAAAAAAAATTCAAAATTGCATTCTTTATTTCATATTATGCTTCATTATGCTCATATTTTTGAGTTTTCATGTTCTTAAATAGATCAAAATGTTTGTTTTTGGATGGGTACTTCAAGTTCAGTTTTGAGACAATAATATTCTCTTTCTCTTATGATTCACATAAAAATAGAAGCTTTTTAAAACTCCTTCCATTTCTTAGACACTGAAATAATCATAGATACTGACTTTATTGGTGTTGAATAATTCAGCATTTATTGCAAAATAAATATTAAGGATTCAGATAGTATACATGTGTATTAATTACAAGCTATTGATTAATTGCCTCCTCTTCCCCAAAAAGTGCCAATAATATTATGCTTGTTGTAACTAATAATTAATCACCAAAGATGTCTTGTTTATCTGTTGACTGTTTTCATCCCTGACATGTGATTATATCTACTATTCACTAATGACTTTGATAAAACTTTGTGTTATCAAGTCAAAAGTTCACCAAGACATGCAGCTAATACATAAACTGTACTGTATAAAAATTAAGTGCAAAAAGGTCATTTTAAAATTAACAAGTTTTTGAAAAGCTTTTAAGCAAATGCTAAAGCATTATATTAGCCAATAAGGGCTAAAATTTTATTGTTTGTATTTTAAATATATTTGAAGAAACAAATTTTTATTTGTAATAGTTTTTATTTCAAGTAAATGCTGAGAATAACATTTTATGAATTTATCATAAAATTTTTCAATTACTTTAGAACAAAAGATTGTCTGCTTTTCTTAACTATTATTATAACTTAGATCTTATACGTTGAACATCCAAGTATTTAAATTAAAATTAAAAGTTTTAAAGAAAGCCTTTAAATGTTGCTTTAAAAAATACTGTAATTTAAGTATTCTTAGTAATGTGGTAGACATCAAACTTAATAGCAAGATTTTTAAAAAAAGCTTTAGATCAGCTAAGTTAAGATTACATTTTTTATACATTCTAATAGCTATGGGATTTCCATAGTTTTACAGAAATTAAGTGAAAACTATGGAATTTTTTTATAATGTAAGGCTATAAAAAAAGATATATACCAAAAATAACGAAAACTTGCTGCTAATACCTTTCTGAAACCACGATCAAAGCAATGTTGGCAATGAAAAGTTTTTTTAATTGCATTCCATTATTGCATTCCAAATTCATGAGTGAAATTTAATTACATGGATAGCAATAATTTAATAGAGAAATGTACTTTATGAAGCTTGCTAAGGATGTATATTTTTTTCACTCTTGACAATTAATGTGCTGATATTGCAACAAGACATATATGCAATATCATTTAATCTAATTTTGTTTCTTATTAATTTTTTATATTTTATCCCAAATTAGCTCATATTACTTTATTCTAAAATTTTCTCTTATTGCCTCATCCGAATCCTACTTTTTTATTTAATTAATTCTAACACAGATTCAAAAAGATTGCTGAGATAATTCTCAGAATGTATTTTTGATAGTAAATTCAGGAACATATAAATATGGTATTTCAAAATTGCAGTGACTTAAATATATCAAATTTAGTTTGAGATTTTATTATTACAAATGTAGTTATGAGGCAAGTTTTATTTCTGTCAATTGTATTTAAAACAGACATTCGATTTTTAGATATAATTAAACTCATATCAAGGATTCATTGCTAAAAAATTTGCCAAGGATCACATGATAGATTCAGTAAAAATGTTAAGTTTACTCACAAAGATTAATCTTTCATAACTATTGTATGCTAATGTAATGCAAAGCATTTTCTGGAAAAATGAAGCATACAAGAAAGTTTGAGATCGATCATGTACATTTTTTTTATTCTTGTAATTTGTTTCATTGTCTTGTGTTATATTTAATTATTGGCATAAAATAGTTTTATTCTTGATCTGTTATATCTGTAATACTTTAATTTTTAATTAATTGTCTTAACTTTCTAGAATTATCTCTTAATTGTTTGTTTTTTCTTTTGCTTTATATACATATACATGTATGTGCTTGCCTATCTCTGTCAACAATATAAATCTTAAATAACACTTAATTTTTTATTAATGTTTTAAAATATACACTCATTATTTTATGCCAACATATTAAAAATAGGCAGATTGTAGTGCTAGCAGATTGAAACTTCCTATATTGCTCCGTATTAGGATTTTTTTTTTGTCTGAAAATTTGTTTCTCATTTTTTCTTGGTTCAAGTTTAAATTTGTATTATCTTATGTATAAAACAGTTTTTATATGAAAGTAAATATGCAGATAATTGAAATGAGGTAGTTAATGAAAAATAATGTTTAAAATAAAGTTCTAGCATAAAATATTTAGACTTTCCATATTTCAATGAAAGTCAATTAGAAAAATATTTTTATTAAAAATAAGTTCCGTGCTTTATTTCAACTGTTCTCGAAACTATCATTTGTAACATTATTTTTTAGTATCAGGATATTTTAAATCTTGCATTCAATTATAAAAACATTCAATTAAGCAAAATAAATAAAATGAAGCATATTTATAATTGAATGCAAATGAATAATGTGGAACGGTATAATAGAAAAGTACCGATTTGCATTATCAAAAATATGGATTTGAAAATCTATATTTTTGGTTTCATAAAATAAAACAGTTATAATCCTAAAATATTTTAGGTTAGAGTTTCGTTCATTTTGCATGACATTTCGCAAGAAACTTGGTCTAAGATTGAAAAATGAAGGCGAGGAAATTGAATTTCTAGTTTTAAATATGAAAATTTTATATTCTTTGAATTGCAGTTGAATATTTTTACCGCTATTACATGGAAATAGGTCTGTAATTCCATATTGCTCTAAACAATTCTTGATTCGATTTTAATGCAAAGCAAATTGGGATCTTTGGGCCAGGATTAGATTTTCGCCGACATCTTGCATATTATGTTTACACTTACTTACGCCATCTGGTGTTGGCATTTAAACTACGTGAGAAATGGCTGTACTGAGATGTTATTTTTCTCTTCATCAGAGGGATTATAAATATATTTTTAGATAATCGGTTTAACTGTATAAAAGGAATCCATACCCTTGATGAATTCGTTTTTAATCTTTTTTTTGTAGAAATCGCATGAATGTAAAAAAAAAATAGTTGGCGTATGACGTCACAAGATGCATTTGATCAAAGCTTGTAATTTGTTTACTCAGTTAATTTCAGATTAATAGATTTATTTTAAAGGTATGATTACAAATTATTAAATACAAATGTTTTTTTATATTTTAAACTTGTTTGTGTATTTAGTAAAAAAATATTATTAAATCCCACAGATTTTAGTTTTGTTGTTGGCATCATTAAAACGATTGATTAATTCGGCGGCGTCTGTTAATATTTATCGTAATTCGATTTTATGATATAAGTCGTCCATCCTTAAATGTTTTCTCAAATTTACATTTTGAAAGAAAATCGCCGCTAAACTTTAATTTTTAGAAATATTTAAACACTATTGTGATAGTAAATTTTTTCTCGCAAATATGGAGATGAATAACAATGACAATATGGCAGAACAAGATCCATTGGAAGGTGCAAGTTTTCTTTACCGTACGATGGTCGAGCGGGATCCAAGTAAACGAAAAGTGAAGCCGGTTGAAAATCATATGCAACAATTACTAGATTTTGGTGACTTAGACGACAGTTCCGATGACAGTGATTTCAAAATAGGTGACGATGCTCAAGAATCCAATGAAGAGGATTCTGGCGAGAGTTCTGGAGGAAACGATGACAACAGCGAAGAAGAAGACGATGATGATGAAGAAGAGGGAGAACAGGAAATTCCTGACAGTAAAGAGGATATAAAAATTAAGACTGAGCCGATTAAAGACATTGCACCATCTTCGTCTGGAGATGCTGTTGAAGGTGTACAACGTCAAATTAAGTTGAAAATTGGCGAAGGAGCCGCAGCTAAAAAGCTAAAAGTTCTTATTTGCAGTGTTTGTCTGGGAGATGTTAGTCTTCTTCCTAGACAAGGTACTGATAACAAAACTGTTGATGAAGAAGATGAAATTGTTGAATGTGACTGTTGTGGTATTTCTGTTCATGAAGGCTGTTATGGCATAAGTGATGTTGAGACTGCTGTCAGTACAGTTTCCTCTTATTCTACAGAACCATGGTTTTGTGATGCCTGTAAAGCAGGTAATATGAATCCAACTTGTGAGCTATGTCCTAATACAGGTGGAATTTTCAAGGAAACTGATGTTGGAAAATGGGTTCATCTTGTCTGTGCTTTATACATTCCAGGTGTTGCATTTGGTGATGTAGATAAATTGTCGCCAGTCACCCTATTTGAAATGCCATACTCTCGTTGGGGGGCCAAAGCTTGTTCTCTTTGTGAAGATGAACGCTTTAGCCGCACAGGAGTGTGCATTAACTGTGATGCAGGAATGTGTCGTAGTTATTTCCATGTGACGTGTGCTCAGAAAGAAGGATTATTATCTAAAGCTTCTACAGAAGAAGATATAGCAGATCCATTTTTTGCTTATTGCAAACTACATTCAGACAAAAATATTGCAAGAAGTAAAAGACGTAACTATTTGGCTCTTCAGTCCCAATTTAGGCAAAAACATCATGCTGATATCTCAATGTCAGATGAAAAAACAAGAATTGAAAGAAAGCTTGCATGGCATCGTGATCGTTATCTTGCGGATAAGGAAAAACGTCCCCAACCATGGGTTCCAACTCAAAAAATGCCTAGATTGTTGACAACAAGTCCTTCCGCATGTAAAAAATTAATTAAAAAGGCTGAGCTCCTTGGCTTAAGTCCACAACTGCATTTGAGTAGTGCTGATTATGGTATGGACATAAGGCGCAAATGGCATGTTCCGCCAGCTTTTAGTGCAGAATTTGTCAATTATTATCTTGATAGAAATGTTCGAATGGTATCTATGCAACATAGATTAGATGAACTTTTACAGCAAAATAGTCAGTTGCAGGAACAAGAGCAAGAACTAAGGCAGAATTATGAACGTATTGTCTCTGATGTAGAAATATATCGTAAGGAAAATGCTGAGTTGACTGAGCGAGGTATGCATTACTGGAAGATAATGTGTGACTTGAATGGCAAAAAACTTCCTCTTCCTGATGTTTTGCAACCCAAGCCTGTTGCCAAGTCCAGCAGAAACAAGAAATCCGATTCTGTCGGGTCCGTGATTATGGAATGCAGCATCTGTCACAAATCGCATGACCAGCACCAACTTGCGAAGTGCGACAGTTGTCAGTTGCACTATCACCTGGCCTGCCTGGATCCACCACTTTCTCGAATGCCAAAGAAGACAAAATCACTTGGCTGGCAGTGTAGCGAGTGTGACAAGACAGAGGAAGAGGAACAACATGAAGATGTGGATGCTAACGCTCCTCGAAAGTTAAGGTATAAAGAATTGTCAAAGTCTGATCAGGAGAAGCCTCGTCGCGGCCGGTCATGCAAGAAGACATCGGACGACAACGTCGGAGCTGAAGAGAAAGGCAGCGAGATTTGGATATCGTCCGGTGCGGAGGATGACCACCTACACGAAGGTTCTCGTCCTCGGTCTGATTCACGCAGAAAGCGCCGTTCTGCAGAGATTGGCTATCGTAAATCTAGGCGTAGGAGTGGAAAGCGAAAGTCTTCGCGAGAAAATTGGGGTGAAGATGATGGAACCACCAACGAAGGTTCTGAAACAAAAATTCCAAGACATTCTACAAGACGCACATCTTCTACTTAAATTGTTTTACAACTTGTGTCAAAGTAGTACTTAGTTGTAGCCAAAAGTGCTGTAGAACTTGTTTGTAAAATTATATTGTGATGTGAATTTCAATTTATTTTCTGTGTGGTGATCTGCATGTGAATATTTTTAGATGGACAGTTAAATGTTTTTGAATTTATGATTTTCATTTGATACTGTTCTCTTCTTTTGTAGAAAGGTTGCTACTTTTGTTGTTCTACTGTGAAAAAGTATTTTCAGTTGTATGTAATTTTATTTATCATGTTTTTAGATTAAAAATAAACGTTTACTTAAAAATATGATTGTTTTTATTTTGAAGTATTAATTGTAAACAGTCTTGAAGAGGAATAAAAGGAACAAGTATTTTTAGTGTTGAGCTATTGATTAAAATTTCCATTGTTTGATTATATATTATATTTAATTCTGGAAGGACTAACATTCAGAAAGTAATGACTTTTTTTAAATAACTCATGCTTTTCTATGTTAAAGTTTTTTTAAAAAATGATAAATTTGATTCTTATTAATTTATTGATTCCTTTAGAAATACTTTAAAAATATTTGTAAGGTTATTAAATTTTATTTTCAATTTATAGAAATATTAAAATAAACTAATCATGTAATTGAAAAATTGCTAGTCCTTTTTTATAATGATATTTATTGATTAAATTGTTTGAATGATGCACAGTTTAATGGTAAATTTATCAAATCTATAGATAATATTTAATATATATGTATGTTTTTTTTCCCTTCATTTATTCTAGTTAAATATCTAAAGGATGCTATTGTTTATTTTTTAAAGAGGAACTGTTCATACAGTTTAAAAGTTTCATTTTTTGGTGACGAAAAACCTTTTGATAAAAATTATGAAAAATGAACTGGGATGGGGGAAGGGATTTTCCTTAAAAGTCTGATTTCTCATCAACCAATTTTAATAAATAAGTTAGAAAAACAAAAAGTAATTTATCTGTGCTTTTATTGGGCTGAAACTAAACTTATTGTCACATCTGACTATTTTCTTTATTTCAATTATTATTTAATTATTTCTTATAACTTTAAGTGGTACTTGATTTCAGTATTATGATATGTCATTTTCCCACTAATATTGTCACGATTTTCATGTTTATTTTATTTCTCTTTGATTTCAGTCAATAAAAGGCTCCAAATTTAAAAATTATAGATATATTTAATCAATATGAATTTTTTCAGATCATAAATTCATTATAAAAATGATCCAAGTCTATCATAAGTTACTTCTGTATTCTTCATAGTGATTATAATCTTCAAATAGATAAAATATTCACACTAAAAGTCTCACTTTATTCTAAATTTTCTTCTATTCCTATCTAGTTGTGAATGGAAGTTGCCAATAAATTTTGATACTGAGATTAACGATTACTAATTTTTTGTCTATTAGTTCTAATATGTTGAAAATGATGGTAGTATTATTTAAGTTTATACATAAAATTAAGCTTAGGTTATAGTTATTTTATAAAACACTCTTTCACGAAATTAATGATATAAAACGATTTGAGTGGGAAAAAATCTTATCTTAGTTATGACTATCTTCCTGGTTTCTGAATATTTCTTTTTCTGCAAACATGATCTGTCTGGTAACTAACTGCATTTCACTCTTAATATGGTCTATTCTATCTATGTTTGTCTCACTCTAGTACAATCTTATTGTTTCATCTTGCTATCTCATGGAGGATATTTAATGTGGCTCCTTTGCTTCCCATGAAAGTAGATAAACATTTTTAAATTTATATAAATTATCCATTAATGCTTATGGAATTTAACAGCCTTCATGACCAAAACTATAGAATTATTATTTTTGAAATTCATTGTAGAATTTTCATTGAGAACAAGTACCAATATTCTTTCTTCCATTTTATATATATATTATGAATTGGACACACTTAATTTCAAAAAGTAACTAATGGAGATTTTTTTTTCATGTCTGAAATTGGCACTCCAAATGTAATCAAAATCAATTAATAAGTTCCCCACACCAGACCTTTGTTTTATATATCTTTTTACCTATTTAATCTTTTTTATATATTTTTTCTTATAGACCTTTTTATCTATATAATCAGCTATACAAAATAGATTTAAAATAATTGAATTGTTTGATTCAAAAAGAGAAAATAATAACAATTAATGAATTTCTTTGATTGGGGGGGGGGTAAATAAAGGCCATATATATGGATGAGATATCTCTATGAGATATTAGATAATAGAATAATTTATTCAAAAAACATATAGAAATAATGACAGAAAAAATTTCATAGCAATGAATGCTTACTTCTGTGATTTTTTCAATTAATGGGTAATATATTCCTTCTCGCTAAATGCTTATTGTGATAATAATTTTTTCTTTTCATGAAATAATTCTACAATATCCTTAATATTTCCATTTTTTTACAAATTTATTAATTTTATTGCTTAATTAATCATATTTTACTTTTTTATCGTACAATTCATTATTATTATTATTTTTAAGTTTTGTCATGCCTGGATGTGGGAACTTGAGATTAGACTTTAAATTATTTTTATATTATTTATGCTAATTTCAGTTTTAAGAAAATGATGTAGGATATAACATCCAGTTATAACCGAAAAGAACCTTTCCCCCTTCAAATGAAACTTAGCAGAGCTTCTATTACATAAATATTTTACGTGGAAAATCATAAAAGATTTTAAAATTTTTGAAGGCATTTTTGGGAAATCATTCTGTAAATGAATTGAATGTTTCTGAAAACAGAATTAAAGATTAAAGTATGATGAAGACATGTATTAGTTGTGTACCATTCATAATAAAATAATTTATAATCTTTCAAAGTGTATAAAAGAAGAATTGCACATCATCATCCATTCACCCACCAAAAAGAATATTCTGACAATAGTGCAGATTGTAGATTACTTTTAAATGCATGTTGTCAAAAAGGTTTTTCTTTTCTTTTATTATCCATTGAATGAATGTATGTAAGAATTTTTAAGTAATTTTTATTTTAACTATTGAGAAGAGGGTGTTTGATTTTTAGTATGGTAACATATTTTGGGGGAAAAAATTACTTCAGGACTGGATTTTTTTTTTTTCATTATTCATTCAATTTTTTAGAGTATGGTATTGATTTTTTGGGGTAGTTTTACAGATTGCACAAAATAAAATATTAATTTTCATTATCATAATGCAAGTGTATTGTGCAAATAAATGCATGTATTTTCTTCCAAAATAAATGCTTAAACATAAATTAATTTTTTTATTGCATCAAAATTGACAGAAAAGAATTTTCTAAAATGACATTTTATAGTAACCTTTTAATTCATGGTATTCATTCACCTGCTTTAATAATGAGCAATAAGTAACATTATGACTTTGATTCATTAATTTCTGACAATATCTATCTTAATCCAAATCATTAATTCATGATTCTTTATCATTACTGTAATACCTTTTTTCTCTTATGTCATGAATGAACATACCTGAGGTAAATTGTTAACTAAAAATATTAACTATTAAAGTGAGTGACTTTCTCTAAAATTTTCATTGCATTAATTATAGAAAAAAATTATTTCATTATAGTGTGTATATATCTAACCTCAACATGTAACTCTACAATGTATATATTAATACTTGTACTTATAATAATACTTTTATTAAACTGCTACTCTCCTGCTCATTTTAAGGCTGAGATATCTCTCTAATATTAATATTTCAAAGTTACTATGAGAATTCATAAACTGTTTCCATAATTAATTATTTCAGAATCAACATTCGGAATTTCTGAAAGAAATAGTGTCAACTATTATTAAACATTGCAGTTGAAGCATGCATATTTAAAGGCAACATTTTACTACAAACAAAAGAATATAACAAGTAACAAAATATGTTTAGTTAAATGTTTCTTTTGACTACATTGTATGCATAAATTTAAATATTAGAAATTATTTCAAAAAAAGTTGGCAGATCAGTGACTATTCTTTTTGATTTGTAAATTGTATCCTTGAAATTTCAAGAATGTTTTACATATGACATTTTCAAAAAGTGTGTGAAAAGAGGTGTATATATATATATATATATATATATATATATATATATATATATATATACACACACACACACATAAAGATTTAAAATTTTTGAAACATGGCACGTTCGAATACAGTGAGGAGACTTTGGATGCTTTTATGTTGTTTTATTTTGTTACGAAGACGCAGGTATGTTTATGTAAAAGCAGGGAGCCATGAGCTCATACAAAACAACAGAAAGAGGAATGAGGGAAAGCTCTTGAACTTCTTACCCCTACTCTTCTATACTGTATTTTGATAGGGTAATTCTTGTTTACCGTGCATAGGATTTCTCATAGGAATTTCTGCATGTGTGAATCTCAAAGCAGGGGAAACCCATTGATCTTTTAAAAAAACTATCTGTTTAGGCCAGCAACTTTTATCAATCACTTATTGTGTGGGAATAACTGACTAAGCATTTTTTGAATTAAGTAGATAACATGGAATCAGATCAGGAAGTAAGACAATATTTTTAGAATGAAGTTACTATGGGCTAAATTAATATAAAACCTTAGAAATTTTTTTGGATTTAAGTTAGAGATTAAAATATCAATACATACACACACACACATATAGTTTGGCTGTTTGAAAAGTCTACATTACAAGAATTAGCTGCATTTAAAAGTTTTTAATTTTGAATGTACACAATAATAATAAATTCATTAATTTTTTTTTCTAAAATAATCATGTGAAAATAAGACTTTAAACAAATAAATCAGAAGCATGCAAATTATAAGAAGGGAAAGAATGAAAAAAGATTATGAATTTGTGAAGAAGGCGGATATGTTTCAGTAACCCGCTAGTTGAAAGCTTGTTACAGTACTTAAAACATAATTCATAAATTAAAAATATTTGTAATGCTTTGGATTTATTTTTATTATATATATATATTTTAGGATAACCAAAGAAGTATATTATTATGAAAAAGAAGTCATAAGAGAAAATGAAAGGTTATCTAAAATGCAAAATGAGGGCAAAGATGAATATACTTTAAAGCATCAAGTAAGTAAGCTATGATTCTGAACTCTGGACAATCTAGCATGCTATACTCTAGAAACTTGCTTATTAACTACTAACAATCGTAACATTTGCTATTTTAATCCATCCAAA
This sequence comes from Argiope trifasciata, assembly GCA_026543055.1. Taxonomy (NCBI): domain Eukaryota; kingdom Metazoa; phylum Arthropoda; class Arachnida; order Araneae; family Araneidae; genus Argiope; species Argiope trifasciata. The sequence continues at coordinate 2,672,250 of JAPMOQ010029703.1, read as the reverse complement.
CAGTAAAAATAATTATTTTAAAATGAAAATATAGAATTTTTATTGTGTTAGTGACTTAAATTACCAGTTGTGACATAAAATATAAAACGAGAGAATTAGATGCCTTTTAAACTATAGGTATTACAAAACTAGGAAAATACTTGTCAAATTGAAAAGTAATTAAATTTAAAAAAATCATTCAAAATAATCTCTTCATTTCTGATGTATAGGATACAATAAGGCAGATTTTAAATAAGATGTTATATATATAATATACACACAGAGAGAGAAATAATGTAGAAAATTCTTCATAATGATAAACTGCATTAACTCAGTATTCTTGATACTATATTTTTCTTTTTCAAAATGCTTATATATATATATATATATATATATAGGAGTGGGATTTGTATACCCCCCCCCCCCCCCGCCTCTAAACTGTAACTTTTTTTTCTCTGTGAAAATTTAATTTTTAAACAGAAATGATTTAAATGAATATAAGAAATAAAAGAAAAATAACTTATCAATAATTGATTTATTAAATTAAAATCAAATCAACTTCTTTAATTCAAAAAAATAATTAGCATATTTTTTATTATTTTGAATGGAATATGTAAGCAAATTTTGCTATTAATAAGTTATTTAATCATTATGTTATTGAACGAACCCAACAGTCTAAAATTTAGACTGTTGGTTACTTTATTTAGACTCTAAATAAAGAAAATGTGCATTTCTTAATTTGAATATCTAAGGAATATTTATTTTTACTTTATCAATAAATCAAATCATTTTTTAAAAACTCTTTTGATTTTGGCATAGCTGTTTTGATGATGCATAGTTTTTTGCCATTACAAATTTCACTTTTGTTTAGATACAAATAAAAGTGAATTTTCATGTAAACAAATAATGATTTATTAATATTGTATATAATTATCATACAATATTAATAAATCGTAAAGTAAATGAATTCCAGTGTATCAGGCATATGGTTTTTCTTTCAAAAAATTGTCATTTGATATGTACTGGTTTTAGTTATAATGTTATTTTTGCCAATCAATAGATATGACTTTAAAATTGCTCTTTTTCAAATTGATTCTTAAAATGACTGATATTTCGGAAAAATAGACGAGAACTGGTGTTGCATAAATTTTCAAATTCAGAAATAATTATTGAAAAAGATATTTTATTTATCCTATGACATATTATGGATATTATGCTTATAGAAATAATGTAGCATGTACAAATTGTTATATTTGAATCTTTTAGATCCATTATAAATTAATAGTGTTCAGAGTATAAATATGCATGTAGTTGCTAGCATGTTGAATAATTTTAATGTTTGAATGGGGAAAAGAATTTTCCTAAATCAGTTCTAAGAGCTTTTGTTATGAAATAATAAGATATTAATTATGAAAATTCGTAAAAGTTTTTGTTAAGGTTATATTGTGTAATTTATTTAAATGCTGATTAATGTGTTGTTTTTACCTCTTAGTATAGTTAGTACCTGGTTAAGTGTGAATATATTTTCATTCTTATAAAAATAAATGCATTTGAAAGTGTTATGTTTTATAAAATCATACTTAAATTGGATGTCATTCTAAATGGTTTTTAGCAGTTTTTTTTATGATATATTAATAAAAATGAGCATATATTTTAGCATCATTGTATATATTGATGCATTTATTGAAATCTATTATTCTATTAAAGGTATTGGTATATTATAAGGTAAATATGTATAAAATTAAACTGGGGAGGGGGACGTCAAAGCAAGGAGAGTTAACAGTTTAGAAATCTATTGCCTATTTCATTTACAACTTCATTTAAGTTGCTCTATAATTCTGGAAATAAATAATCGGTACTCTTTTATGCTTAGAAGCTGTAATCGATTAAATTTTCATTTATGTTATTACTGCATGATTTTCATAATAATTGCTTTATGGCAGCAGGATCTGAATGTAAATAAATAATGACTTTGTAATTTTAATTATTTAATCTTCATGAAATTAACTAATGTGGATAATTATTTCATCTGTATAAAATATGATTCTAAACATAAGTATTCTAATTTTTTAAAATCAATATTTAGTTAGTTCATTAACAACTGCTAATTAAGGCAATGTAAGGTTAATAACAAAGGAAGGAAATATTACAGAATATTATCTAAATAGATTTTCTTATAATATTTACTAAATATTTAAGATAGATAAGTTTTTTTAATGTAAAATCGAGCATTTTTCTTTTGTAGGAAGAAGTAATCCGTGAATCTGCTCGTATGGTACCACACTGCATGACTGAACTTCAAGCTGCATATAACGAACTGAAAGCCTTACTGGTAATTTATTCAAATTGCTATCTTTTTATGCTGATAATAATAATGACATTATAATATAAATGAATGTAGCATGCAACATATGTTTGCATGGTTTTTAACCAGTTTGTTAAATATAAAAAAATTTATTATTATTTGAATTTGCTGTGGTTATTTAGATTGAAATAAATAGCATAATAATTTGTAAATGCATTAACAAAATTCATATTGTGCAATGAAGATCTGTCATACTTAATTAAAAGCACTGCCATATGCATGAAACTATGCTTATAGATAGATTACTTTGATAGTTTGTAACAATAAAATTTTTATAACATATCATTCTTCTAAGTAAAATAAATTTGAATTTATCATTTGTATTCTGAAAGCATGTATTGGATCTGCTGTTCCTGATTTTTGATATAATTTAGTACTTTCTTCAACAACTTCCTTTTCCACCACCGAAAAATGTTCATTTCTTATACCTAAAATTTTTTTAATTAAAAATATTAAGGATATTATTAATAATAATATAATTTTAATTTTATAATATATAAATATTATATATTATAATATGTAATATATAAATACATATGGAAATAAAAAATACATGGAATAATTAATTATAAATGGAATTCATTAAAAATTATTTTTAAATTATATCTTTTTTTTATAATGCTATGTTTTAATTATTTTGGAAAAGAAAATGAACTTCAGAATGAACATATGATTTAAAAGAAATTTTAAGTTTCAAGAAATAAATTGAAAACAAAATGGGTCTCTATTTATTAGAATTGTTTAATTTATCACTATTATTGTTACATTTCTTTGTGCATCAATTTGTAAGGTTTTCTGGATATATATTTTCTCAGAACTTTGAGCTCTGTTTAGAGCTTTTGTATCTAATTTCTTGGCAAATGGCAGATGGCTTTGGGAAGGATAAAAAAATTAAATATAAGCATAGTGTTGAGACTGCATTTATGTGTTCTCTATCAGGCTAATTAAAAATTTCCATTTTTTTTCTGTTCAAAAAAAGTATTATCTGTGTATGATTGAACCTTTATCAGAGGAATAGAATAAAAGTTCTGATTTAGCAATATGAAATTTCTTTAATATAAATTAATGACAAGAATCGAAAAAACAGTATGAAATTGAATAAAATAAATGATTTATGTCATCAAAATTATTCAAAATAAATACAAACATTTTAAAACAATTTTTCATTTTTTTTTCTCTCTGTATTTCTGTTTTGCTAGTATTTCTTCTTTTTAAAATCTGAATACTTCTCAATTTATTGTATTTAAGTGGTAATTAATTACAAAATGCTAGATTGTTGTTAATCTTTTAGTTTCTTTAAATTCTATTCCCGAATTTTTTTCTGGAACAGTGTGTAAAATAATAAACATGAAACTTTTAAGGGAAACTTTATTTTAAATATAGAATTTTTTGGTGTGTTGAAGGATGACAGTTTTAAACAATTTTTATTGAAATTAGGCTTAATGCTCTGTATAATCTTGATTATACATTATACCTTGTATGTAAACAGAAAAAATTTGTAAATAAAACTATTATATTTTGATTATTTTTTTTAAAGAATTAATATTTTATCAACATAAATTAAGATCCATTAATAGGTTTCCAATTTAACATTTATTATGTAAACCGCAGGGTTTTGATTAAACTGATAGTGTTTTCGAGTATTTTCAAATGCTAATTTTGTTGTTTCTATGTATAGTAAATGTTAAGTCAACAAACATAAATTATTCAAAGACAGCATTCTTTCTGATGATGACAGGTTTATATCATAGATTTTTATGGTATTTGCATAATAACTCAAAAAATAAATATATATTTTAAATATCTCTAATGATGTTTAAAAATTTCATAATAATACGTCTTGCTTAGTTTGCTTTATACAAAAAGGTTATGTGGACAGTTATTAAAATCTATCCAAAATCATTTGTAGTTATTAAATATGTATTTCTAATTTTTTTAATACTTTGCATCTGACTTTCTGTCTAGCATTTCGATGCTGTTTTATTATTCTAATGTTATTTAGATTAGCATTGGATAGCTTTATTTTGTTTATTCTATGTTATCTTTATTAACCAACCTACTTAACCAATAAAAGTACCTAAAAGATAAAGAAATAAAAAAAAGGAAATCATTAATATGAAAAGTGTAAACTTAATAGCTGATTTATTGAATTTTGTTGCAGGAATCAGAAACTCAATTGTGTGAATCCGAAGAATATCAAACTGCCAATGTCATTCTTAATGATGCCGGAGTTTTGCTGGCCCAGTGACTCGAAGTAAAAATATCAAAAGTAAAATTAAATAATTCAAGGTATTGTATTCTGTTTCTGTTGTTTTCTACTTTAATAATGTTATTTGTTTTGTTTTTACATTTTCATCAACTAGCAACACAGGTTTGTAGAATGAGAATTGCATGGGAAAGTGCCAGAAAAACCATTCTGACTTCTTTACAAGAGGAGCACACAAGTCAGGATACTTTATTCATTCATTGTTTTATGTCCGTGTCTTGTTTGCATGTTAATTTGTCTTCTTCCCATAATTGCAGATAGAAGTTGTTGATTCTTTTATTATCCGTCTATTATCAATTTAATTTTTAAATTGAAACTTTTTTCTGTGTATTTATTTCAAGTTTTGTTTATTTTGTGATAGAATAATATCTATTGATGAATTATTTTGTTTTTAAATTTTAACTGCTATTTAAAGTATTGTTTCATTGAAATGTAACTTGTTTAGGTTGTCAGGGAATTAGTTATTTATCTTGCAAGCAAATTATCTAAGTAAAATAATAAAAATGAAGCTTTGGTTCACTGTCAGTATTTTCAGTTTTTAAAATTTTCTACAAGTTATATGATCTTATAATTGAAGTGTGGAAATATTATCAAACAAGAATGCTGGATTATTCATAAATCTCTCTCTAAATAATCTCTATTTTTTCATTTTTACTAAAACAATTTCTTAAAAAATTCATACATTGTTCATTTAAACTTTTTCATTAAGTTGCAATTAATCATTATAGAGATTTAAAATATATTCATTTCCTATACTTGGGATTTATCTTGAATGCTAATAAAATTTCTTTTCTTTTGGTACCTATTCCTTCTTTTCATACCTGCCATTTACATTTTACATATGAAAAAATTTTGCTGCTTCGAAAAAAAAATTTCAATTTTTTTTCTCTTTCTTTGAAATTGATTAAATTAAATGTTTTTTTAAAAAATGTAAATTAATTTTTGTTTAACTTTGTCAGAATTCATTATTTCGGTTGAAAATGTTTGAGATTTTACTTTAAGTTATTGAAATAGGCTGTTATACATATGTATAGTCCCATTTTACTGTTTAATTGGCATAGGATGTTATATGCTTGTTAATATTGGATTTTTTTTTTTTGTTATTTTTCTAATTATTAACTGCACATTTGCTGAATAGTAATAGACAATTTGCTGAATCAAAATAGACAGCATTTGATTCCATCATTTTGATTTTTCTAAAACAAAATTTAAATCAAATGTTGTTGTTAAAAAGCCACTAAAATTCCTTTTTAAAGAAATGATTATGTCACTAATACAAAAATGCCTTACAGGCACATGAAATATATTTTTATTGCGAATATAATTTTTATCGAAAAGGTATATGATATTGTTTTAGTTCTGATGCTATAGAATTAAAATTTATCATCACACTTCCTTTGCACATTTTTATTTATTTTCATTAAGCCTTCTCATCTGTTCTAGTTAGGTTTATTTTTGTTTCCGATATTCATTAATTGCAAAAAGATTTAAAATAAGTTTAACTGTATATCATTTGTAATAATAACATTTTGTAAATTAAAACATTTAAGTAATAGTACATACTTCTTTAGTGTTTTATAATTTTTTTTTCTTTCCGCAACAAATATTTTCTGCTGTGAAGTTGTTTTTAGAAATTTTTTCATTATATATATATATATATATATATATATATAATGTATTTTAAATGAAATAGTTTAAAAATAGTTGAGAAAGTAATTAATATTATTACTTTCACTACAATTAAATAATTTGTAAATGGAGTTGCATTTTACTTCATTTGTTAAAGATACATTTGAACTACATTTTTCATTTGTTGGGAAATGAAGAATAAAAATTCTTACATGTATGTATATATCTCAAAAGGGACTCCTTTTTAAGATAAACTCTGATCTATACTCAAAGGAAAATACTATCCCCTTCTTCCTTTCACTTATTACTATTTTATGTTCTGTGTATCTTATTGTCATAATAAATCTACTGATGTCAAGTGCCTTTTCACTTTTATTGTGGAACGTTAAACTTTTAATGTTACTCCTTGTCCTTATCTTTATTGATATCTCAGCAGTAGGCATTTCAATATTTTCTTTATTTTTGTGTTTTGTTTTAGTACAAAATATCTGTTTAGTTATTTGTTTTTAAAGATACCTCTCAAAATAGCAAATATTTTGTAGAAAGTTTTTTACTTACTCATACAAAAATAAAATTATTCCTTTAGATGTCATTGGTTACTGTTTATTTTCAAGAATTAATTAAAATTTATGAAGATGCAGTTGAGGATCTGAATAACTTGAAAGAGAGAATAACACATTAAAGTTTACAAAGTAGATTAATTTATGAAGACATGAAAATATGTTATTTGCCTTTAAATATGTCACAATTTTTACATGTTTTTATATGATTTACATTATTTGTTAGAATTTGTGTATGTGTGTGTGTTGAACTGTTATTAAATAAAATAGCACAATGTTTGGGATAAATCAAATTTTTTTCCTAATGAAATTATGTTAAAACTGCAACGTAAAGGATTTTAATGAATGTGAATTTATTTTTGCAATTTATAATTAATGCATGCTAAATTTTTTTTTAGGTTTTAAGAATATGGAATTAATTGATTTTAATTTTAAAATGCAAATTAGAATGAATATTGATACTGAAAAATGATGAAATGTAAAATTTTTCTCAGTCTTTGATAATAACAATAATGAAAATCATAAAAATGACATATAATAAATTTTTATGCTTTAATATTTTTCTACATTATTAATTTCATTGTGTTATTTTCTTTGAATGACATTCAGTCCCTTAGCTGCATCAAGTGGAAAATTATTATAAAAATAATGTTCTGCATGCGTGTCTTCTGCAAACTTTCGTTTCACTAAGTTGATTTTAGGCTTCTGATGCTTTCCATATTCACATGTTCCTTTTTTGACCTGGGATATATATATATTTTATAATCTGACATTTTTTTCAGAATAGGGATTGGAAACAGTGGATGTGCCTATTTTTTTCAAACTGCTCTTTATTTTATGGAGATTTAAGCATCTTGTGGTCTCATAAGTTAGTATTAAAAGCGAAGTCTGTATAAACATCTTTCTTTATAACTTTTCTGGGATAACAATAATAAAGGGGTGACTGTTAAGTTATTGTCCTAAAGTAATGTTAGTGTTTTATGGCCACTGTATTTTAAAATACATTTAAAAGATGGGTAGAAGAATCAAGTAAACATTTCTTAGAAAAATTTAAATTTGCCGATTTTACTCTTTTCATTATTTGATTCTAAACATTATGAAGAATGCTATTTTTCTGATAGATAAGCATACTATTTTTAAAATTGCTTCAAATTTTCCCTCTTTTGCATCGTCTCTGAAAAATTTTGTGATTTATTTATTTAATGGTTTGTTTTTAATTTTAATTACATGATTTTTGTTTTTGAGAAATCACTGGTAACTTACAGAAACATTAATGATTAATCTATATAAATTTTAAAAAGAATATTACTGCCATAGGCATATTTTTATTAGTATCTTCAGTGATAAAGAATATTAATATTCTATAAACACAGAAATATAATTTATATGATTCATTCTAACTGAATCTCTTTTAAAATATATGTTTGAATTTTCAAGTAATTTAATATTTATACACTAAATGCCTCAATTATCTATACTGCTACATGCCAAATAATAAATTCTATTAAATAGGATTATATAGTGGTAAATAGTTTATCTTTATTAAAAGAAAATCTTGCAATTGTTAGAAGTTAATTTTCCTTTCATTTATTTCTAATTCCATAATATGTTTCGCAAATCACATATTATGTTTCAGAATTTCATGAATTTAAGTATTTTTTTTTTTAATTTTTGGTTTATAAAATGAATATAAAGTTAGATTTATTACTGAAGAATATTTTTTTTCACCCATTTTGAAGAACTATTTTTCATTGCATTTATGTAAAAGTAAACCATTAAAATGAATATAAAGATATATTCAAAGATATATTATTTGACAAATTTATAATGGAAAGAGGAAAATGGCAAATTTATTAAAATGTTAAATTAAGTAAAAAAAAAAAAAATAATGAAGCTAATAAACTAAATTTTTTTATCTAATTAATTAATTATCAGATCAGATTTTTTTAATAGTGACATTTATTGTTTATTATCTGCATATGTCTTTAAACCCGTACCAATTTCTCTGACTTATTTTTTAAGGGTTTTGCTGGTTCTTGTGTTCAAAGAGCTTTTTAAAGATCTGTCTTAAAACTCGGCTATGCATTTGGATTCAGCTATGAAGTCCAAAGTAAAGTATTGTTGGATGATAAATGCTTACTTATATATATTGTGACTTTCTTGTATTTGTTTTGTGTGCATCTGTTTTTCATCATCTTAGTCCTCCATTTTGTTTCTACCCATATTTTTTATGAAAGTATTGTTCCCTGCAAAGTATGCATTGAAGTATTGCGGATGCAAATGGGGATTTCAAGTGTTTATTCCAGAATTTTGGTCTTTGCACATTGAGGAAGTTTGCCAAATAGACACAAAAACTTTCTCTAAAATGAGATCTAATTTATGACTTGTTTTGCATCAAAACTCATTTAAGTCTTACTCTTTTTCAGGTAATTTTTGCGATTTTTGATTTGAAACAATGTTTACCTTACTTGCAAAGTTTGCATCTCTCACCTTGGATTGGAATGGCTTGTCTGGCCACAGAGTGAAGGAGAAAGTCGATTCTTCAGCACAGAATATCATACAAGTCTTCAAATTGGCCAAGGAAAACTGCTCTGGAAAAATTACCAGCATCAACAGCTTTGAAGAATACGGTGTCATTGATAGTGATATTTTCTTTCCATTTAGTGCAATTTATGCAGGTCAAGAACTTTCTGTTGGGGACTCTGTGTTATTCGATGCACGTCGAAAAGAGGTCTACCATGGTTGGATCGCTTCTCGTGTTGAACTAGTCAGCAGAGGCACAACTGACAATAAAAAACGATTGTGTGAAAAAGTAACTAATTGTATAAATTTGAAAACTCCTGAGAACAATTCTTTAATGGCTAATAAAGTTTTAAATTCTTCAGCTGCTGAATTTAAAAATCCAACTGTGGATCGGACTGAAACAATTGAGCAGATTGTATCGGTATGCAATGGCCGATATGGAAGGTTAAAAGATGGTGTTGAGTTCTTTGTTGAAGATGGTGAAATCAACTTTGTTCCTGTAACTGGCGACATTCTCTCTGCTACTGTTCTGTATAATGAAGGTGGTAAGAAGGTTCTGTCTTGGAAACCAAAAGAAATAAAATGCATTGAGGGAGATATAACTGCATGTGAAAATGATTGTGGAGTCATAAATGATGAAATTATGTTTTTTCGAAATTCTTGCCGCCAGAAAGTGAATTTATACGTTGGGCAAAAGGTTTCAGCTATGATTGCTTCAAGTGAACAAGGTTTGTTCAAGTGGAGAGCATTTTCTTTATGTACTAGCGATGATGATACAGATGATGTACGTAAACCATATATTTCAAGTAAAGATGGAATTTATATTACTGAACCATTAAATTTCTATAATATTTCTTTAGGGAAGGAAAATGATTTACAAATTACTGTACAGAATAATACTTCTTCAAATTTAGTTCTTCAAAGTTGTTATTTTCAAAATAGAAAGGGTGTGTTTTATATAGGGAAAGGTTTAGCAACTGCTCAGTGTATACCAGCTAGTAGTAGTGTGAATATCACGATTCATTGTAGAACTGAAGCCATTGGACAGCATGAAGATTATCTGCTATTTGAGTTTACAGATTGCATTATTAAACGCAATGTGACCGTAACGGTTGTTGATCCTTTGCAGCACATTTTAAAGCCTTCTGCACCTTTCTCTCTTGTAAATAAAAAACGTCAAAATCAACTAGATTGTGAAAATTTACTTATAATTCCAGGTAGAAGACCATATAAACCTGTTTCACAGTTTTCAAATAAACTTCCTCCCTCTCTAATTCCAAAACCTCTTCTAAGAGCTGTTCAAAACAGGGACGATCTGACTTTAGTAGTCCCGAGCTTATACAAGGAATTGACAATGCGTAATTATGTCTCAAAATTTTCAACCCTTCTTCATCTGGAAGAAATTCAAGTTCGTTTTGATATGAAGAAATTTGATCTTTCTGAAGCTGTATTGCAAAGAAGAGGAGAATTTTTAAGCCTTGAAGTAGAAGGATTAGCTGAAGGACGTCCTTCTCTAATTATAGGTGACAAAGCAATCCTTGTACCTCCTTATCAGAAATCCAGTTTTGCCTTTGAAGGTTGTATTCATGAAGTACATCAAAATGCAGTCCTTTTAAAATTTAGCGATTCTTTTCATAAGAGTTATGATGGAGAATCATATGATGTGCGATTTGAATTAAATCGAACCAATTTCAGGCGATTACATCAGTGTGTTCACCATGTATCTGAGAATCATGAATATGCTATTTTCCCTTCTAAACTAATACTTGAAGAACCTTTAGTTGATTTGGGATTATTGCCTGTTCCGAAGCGAATAAATAATAACAAACGCCAAAAGTATCAAACTAAGCCTTCAGATATAGCAGTCTTACAGTGGAAAAATAATAAACTAAATTGGAAACAAAAAGAAGCTGTTATGCGTATTCTTGAATGTAGGTGTAGACCACTTCCATATATTATTTTTGGGCCTCCTGGGACAGGCAAAACTGTCACCCTTGTAGAAGCTGTTCTTCAAGTGTATGAAAATATTCCAGAATCTCGAATTATTATTTGCACTCCTTCCAATAGTGCTGCCGATCTTGTGGCACAAAGAGTAATTGAAAGTGACTTGATTGACATTTCTGAAATGGTTAGACTGAATAGTTACCAACGATCTGTAGACTCAATACCTGAATTTATTAAACCTTATTGTCAGGATAAGGATTCAATGGATCATCTTACACAATATCGTATTGTAATCAGTACTTGCTCCACTGCTGGCTCATTATATACGATTGATTTATGCCATGATTTTTTCACTCATGTTTTCATTGACGAAGCTGGTCAGTTAATGGAGCCAGAAAGCGACATAGCTGTTGGATTTATTGATTCCCAAACAGAAGGCCAGGTGATCATGGCTGGTGATCCAAAGCAGTTAGGTCCTGTGCTTCGATCATCCCATGCTTTATCATATGGGTTGCAGGTATCTTATCTAGAAAGGCTGATGAATACAGCCTTGTATGCCAGAAATGAAAGGGAATATAAGGAATATGGAGGTTATAATCCATTACTTGTGACAATGCTAGAGGAAAGCTACCGATCTCATCCTCACATCCTGCGTTTTCCTTCTGATATGTTTTACTACTCTCAAGTAGTATGCCGTTTCCCTATGGATGTTAATCATGAACTAGTGAAATGGGATGAGCTTCCAAACAAGGGTTTTCCTGTGATTTTTCATGGTGTTAAAGGGGAGGAACTTCGAGAACAAAATAGTCCATCATGGTTTAACCCAGCTGAGGTTGTCCAAGTGGCAAAGTACTTGCAAAAGCTTTATGATTTTGGCTTATCACCTAATGACGTGGGTATTATTGCTCCATATAAGAAACAAGTGGAAAAAATTAGAATGATGTTAACAGCTTTTAATTTAGAATTTTGCAAAATCGGATCTGTGGAAGAATTTCAAGGTCAAGAAAGGCGTGCCATAATTATTTCAACAGTTCGATCTTCTGATCAGTATGTCAGTTCTGATTTACTCTATAATCTAGGATTTATGAGCAATCCTAAAAGATTGAATGTAGCTATTACACGATCGCAGGAACTTTTAATTGTTGTTGGTAATCCCCATATTTTGTCAAAAGATCTTTTTTGGCACTCATTTGTACGCTATTGTGTTGTTAATGGTTGCTACACTGGCTGTGAATTACCACTATCTTTTATACAAAATAAAACAAATACTAATTAATTATGTATTTTACTGTAAAAGACTTTGTATATTGCTTATATTTTTGTTTATATGAGAACTGGAAAATATGTTCTTATCTTGTGCAAAAGAAGTAACTATTTTTCACCATGTTTATATATAGTGACACAAAGAGGTTTTTATACCATAATTACTGATCTGGAAATTCTTTATACTTTGACTTGTGTATATATAGCTAAAGTCTTTGTATAATCTTTGTTGATGTACACAGTTTTTGAGAAATTAAGAAAATTTCATGTTTGTGAATTTCAGATATTTGCACTACATTTGAATGAGAATTCTGTCTTGAGTTCTCTTTTAGCTTGCATTTTCCCTGATTCAATAGAATGGCTTCAAAATTAACTATGAATTAATGACCATATAGTTTTATGAGCTTGCTTTTGAAGTACTTATATTGAATTTATGTGTACATTTCATTAAATATGTTTTTTTAAAAAAATCCTTTTTTTACTGTCATTAATGATCTTGTGTTCTCTCTACGGTTATTTCTGGAACTACATTTACATTACATATTACCGTTCTTTTATATATTCACTAGTATTGTTGTCTGTTTTTTCATTTAAAAATTTATTTCATGTCTTAAATCTTACTTAACTAAATTGAGATTCATTTCATTTCATTGGTGAAAAAAAAAATGTGTCTGACTACTGAGTATTTAAAATTTTCATAAAAGTTTTATTCTTTTTTTTTACTAATTATTTGTTGGTCATTTATAGAGTGCATTAATCTGAAATCTTAAATTACATAAAAGTATATCTTGAATGGGAATTAGACACAGAGAAAGGGCATTTGAGGTTTTTTATGAACTTCCTTGTATTGTTTTCTGAATATTAAGTGGTTTATAATTTGTGTCTTTTTATCGCACACCACTCAAATGTCTGTTTACTTTGTCAATTATTTTTATTGTATGACTGGGAAAGGATACTCCCTTGAATGGAATTTAAAACATTTTTCTTCATCAGTATTTAACATGTATATACTGTTCATTTAAAGTAAATATATGATTTTCCTTATCTTTTTTTTAGTGGTATAAATACAGAAAATAGTTACAAATTTATTGTTATTTAAAAGCTAATTAATTTCTTGGAGATTTAAAAAGAAAGTGTTGTGTTTCCATTTGGCATTAGAAATTGTTAATTTATATATATTAATTAAGCTTCTGTTTTATTTTTTAGTTATCAAAGCTTACACTTTGTAAACATATTGAATATTCTGATAAAATGAAGGTTCTTATTTTAATGGAAACCCTTTGCTTAAGTATTTTACATTTATTCTGATATCTTTTTTTCAGACATAAATGATTTGACATTATCCTGGATTATTATTGAATAAAATATATGAGTTATATTTTTCTATAACCTAAATGTGTATCTTTGTCAGCAAGACTTCCACGTCAAACACATTGTCTATTCAATGTATATTGCTATTATAAACATTAAAGAAACCTGAAACTTCTATGTGGGATGTATTGCTACTTCATTAAAAATCAAATTTAATGTGTGTGGTCAAAATCTGTACTGTTTGTGGAAGATTAAAATGATTTTTTAATTTATTTTTTGGAGTGTTCTCTTATAAATACCAACAAATCTTCAATTTAAAATGTCCAGTTAAAAGCAATGACCGAAGTAGGTTTGGATTATTTAGATATTTCTCTTTAGATTTAAAAAAAAAAAACTTTTTCTATCATAAGTGTGTTAGATACACATTTTTGAAGTTAGTCATTCATTATTACAATCATATTAAAAAAGGAAGAATTTAAAACTGATGTATATATGTATTTCACTAATAAAAGAAGGTATATATATATATATATATATAACAATCAAAACCCATTTCTTGGTCAACAAAAATTAAAACAAAACCAACTAGGTCGAAATCGAAATTAAAACTCAATTCAGAATTAAACGCTAAAAGTTCACAAAATGAAAGGTAAATGAATAAGAACCAATTAATGAAACAAATCCAAAATACTATAATGAAAGAATTATTTAAATGAAACAGAAACAGAACTAACCACGGAAACGAAACCAAAACCGGAATCGAAACTAAAAATCATTACTGATTCTATCAAGTTTAAGAATTAAAAAACTTTTAAAATCAATCTTTGTATTTGGAGAGCGCAAATGCAGCTACAACTAAAATAAAAATGAATCTAAATTAATTTACAAAATAAGCTCAGCAAAAAGTAATACAATCGAATCGAAACAATAACCGATAGAAAAAGAATCCAGCCAATAGAAAAGAATATATATAATATAATATTAGGATTGTTTACACAGAAAGGCAATAAATTAATATCATTTGATAAAGTGGAATTTGGCATATGATATCTGTTTAAGCTCAATTACAATGCCAAACTCCTAGGGTGACGAAAGAGGGAATTGCTCATTTCAGACTGGGTTTTCATGCAAGTTGGACCAGTAGAGATAGATGTTCCATTCTAAGTAGCATATGAAATTCTCTTATTTATTATTGTTCATATTTACTTACTATTAAGTTAGGGTGTGTTATCAAATATTGTAATTTTATAATGCTTCAATAGTTTAAGCAAATTATAATTTGATATCTTAGTCGAATTTCTCAATAAACTCTTTAAAAAACTACAGTCCATTTCATTCTATTGAGCTATAGGCAGGCAGTATCTAAAGTTAAAATTTTATTGAGCTCTGAACCATTGAGACATTATTCAGTGTGTTATTATTATTAGTAGTAAACTACCATTTGTGTTTATGATCTGGGTCCTCCGGTTTTACTGAGCTTAAGATTCTAAAGTTGGCCGGTCGGGGGTAACCCGCTATTTCTGTGTTTATGATCTATTTCATGGGACGTATGTATTCTGTTTGCAATCTAAGGATTAAACATTTTCTCTCTGCTCTTAATTTAAAATTGTAACTGATGGAAGAAGTATGTATTAAAATAATAATATCATTTTAAACATTAATTGAACATTTTATATATTTGTCTTAATTTACTTAGTAGTAACAAATATGGTATAGCACAATTCTACTTAAGCTAAGTACTGATGTATAAAATCAAGCATGTTGACTAAAATTATCAAGAAAAGCACAATATGCTGGTAATTCGCCATTTTCGAGCATGCATTTCTGCTCAATATGACAATATTATTCATCCAAATTAACTGTTTAGTCTTTTGGAAATCTTTCAGAAGTAGTAATTTTGTTTTTTTTTGTAATAGCTTTTTATTCTAGTGATTAGTATTTGTTTTTAAGTAAGCTTAGCTTTCTTTCACAGAATATTTTTTCGTTTGATTTTGGAAATTATTTTTTTAGCTGTTTGATGTATTGGAATGTGTGATTAAGTATTGTCTGATATAAGACAAGACTATTTCGATAAGTCCGGAGACGAATAAGAATCAAAATGCTCCAAATCTGGCTATGTTTTCTTTTATAACACTCTATAAAATATATAATAACTGGAAGTTTCCACGACTTTTCTAAAATCTCTCCCCTCTTTCTATTTTTTTTTACACGACGACGAATGCATTTGACTGCCTGAGATCGAACATCCGCTATCAGCTTATACAATCCTGCTTTATTATACAGTAAAAGCTCCTTATTCGCGCTTCCTTCATCCGCGTTTTCACTATTCGCGGATTAAAAAAATGCGACCCAATTCCTATATTCGCGGCTACAAATTTCTTTATTCGCGGATCTAATAAGTACATACATAATAATAAAAGGATTCCAATAGGTATCCAACCCAGTATCCTTTGTAAATGCCGTCAAATGGACTAATAAAATAAGTAAAATAGATCTTATTACAACTTTATCTAAAGTATGTTGTTAAATGCAATCTGCGAACATACCCGAAATCGTGAATGGAATAGGACGAGATGGGTTCGAACAGATAGAATCAAGTGACATTCAGGCATTTCTTGAATCGCAAAATGATCTGACTGAAAACGACTTGGAAGAAATGTTAAATTCACAGCCCATTGAAGAAGAGGTTTCAATAAGCCCTGGAAAAGTGACATTTAATTTAAAAATCTTAGTGAAGGTTTAAGAATGGCAAATGAGCATTGCGATTTCTTTATGAACATTGATCCGTCTATGGAACGAAGTCTTATTTTTAAGAGGCAAATTGCTAATGCGATTGCTGCGTATGTCTGAACTGGAGCTTTTGAAAACTGCCCAGCAAGAGAAAATTACAAAATTCTTCAAACAATTGCCTAAGCTTTAAGATAATTAATCAAAATGTTCAAAAACTTCAATTATATATATATATATATAATTTTGTCATCAAGGAACGTATCCCCTATAATCCCGTATAAATTACCATTCCGTATTCACAGTTTCTGTATTCGCGGTATATTTATGGAACATATACCCCGCGAATAAAGAGCTTTTACTGTATTAAAAAAAGAATGTTTTGTTCAATTCTTTTATTGCCAATTCCGTATATTAATGTGCTTAATGAGACGGAACTCTTCATGCTTATACGGTACAGATTCACGAGTAAAGTATTGAATTTATTTGAAATATGTTCAAGAGCCGAATATTTGATTTTAATATTCTCAGCATTCGGTTTTTCATGTGGTGACAGAAATTCAAATATGATTTTATTTGGTACTAAGCGACTTTGGCAACCACCTGATTCGGCAAGATTAATACTCGTTGAAGTTTGGAGCGAAATATTTTTGATCTTCATATTTGCCGTCATGTAACTTATACATACTATTATAGAAGACAGCTGTTCATTGAAAAATGGGCTTCTTAATTTCCTGTCAGCTTCCGAAAAAACAGAACTTTAAAGTAAAAGTG
This sequence comes from Argiope trifasciata, assembly GCA_026543055.1. NCBI lineage: Eukaryota > Metazoa > Arthropoda > Arachnida > Araneae > Araneidae > Argiope > Argiope trifasciata. Next base: position 2,654,909 of record JAPMOQ010029703.1, on the reverse strand, counting down.
ATTGAGCTTCAATTAACATTAATACATTTTTTGCTGAAATCAATCCGGTTTTTTAAAAAGAAATGTATTAGAAAACAGAATCATTAGACATTGAAGTCTTACTTTCATTGTCGAATAGTTTCATGATTTAAGGAATTTCTCAAATAATTGTTCCACTAAAATTACTCTTAATTTATACTAAAATTAAGTCTCAGTTTTAATTTCAAAAATATTTATATCATGTAAATATATACATAAATGTTTCTATCTACTGAAATCAAATCTGACGGAATTGTGAAGTTTCCAATATTACAATTTTAGAGCAATCAACATTTTCAATACTTAGGCTTCATCATAATTTTCATAATGTTAACTTTGGGGAAACTAGGAGCTGATTAACATATCTTTGAAGTGTTTGATGGTATGGTCTGATCATGATCATTTTTATAAGATAGTATTTCTATACTCACTCAGTTTTAGTCGTAATAAAATGGTCTTTGATGACTAGCTGGTTTTCTGGGAATGTTGACTATATTTAATTTTGTTTAATTTCGTAGATACAACTTCCAAGTCCTTGATTCCCTTAAATTATCAGACATTCAAGCCATTCTATTTTAACTGTCTCTTATCTGCTCTGTGTTTATTTTATACACTAATCTTTCTAATGGAGACATTGGCACTATTAAAATCATAAAAATCCAGTTCTAAATTTTGCGATATTGAAATTTCACTATTTTATCTGTGTCTTGAATTACAGAGTATTCAAAATACTTCTTTAACTTTCAACAATGGGGGTTGGGGGAAGCTCACTGAATCAGACAGTTTCTGAAACAAAGAAAACGATTTAAATATCGTATCGGGTTAATAATTTAATAATTTTTCAAAATTAAGCAATGAAATTGCTAAAATTTAGAGAGTATTTATATGTTAGTTAAAAAGCCGTTTTTTTAATTTTGCATTTTAAATTATCTTTGGATCTGCATCTGAAATTTCTAGAGGATCGGAGAAATATTTTACGAAAATACAGCCATTTCGACACACGGACATCAAGATCCACGTCCTTTTCTACTTTTTAATATTTTTACTGGGTAAGCCACTAAGTTTTTTTTAACATTTTTAAAAAGCGTGTTATTGTTTACTCAATGTTTTTTTCTTGTTATGAATGTGATAAAATCTCTAGTCTTTCTCTGTCAATATCTGCCCATCGTGTATGGCCATTTTTGAAATAAAGTAATAATAATCGCAACATAATTTATTTCTTGTTACAATTCTAATAAATTTGGAAAGGCAAGCTAACTGAAAGATGCATTGTTTTATTATAGATGGTAAGAAGCGAGGTATAGATCAGATTTCTTAAAAAAAAAAGAATTTCGAGTTACTGTTTTGTTATTTGGCTATCAAATTCATTAATGATATCGAATTTAATGTCTTTTCGTGTATTACTAAAATATTTTAATTTACCAAGGTATTAGCTTTTAGGTAGAATTAAAACAGTCACAAATTTTTATTAGGAAATACTGTATTGAGGGAATTATTATTATTTCTTTTTATCAAAGAAGTTTCAAAATGTTACTTCAAAATAATTTTATCTACGCAGTAAAGTAATGTAGTCATTACACAGTTTTTTCGTATTTATATGATTATTTTGTATTAAAACAAATTAAACAGTTATATCTGGCCAAAGGCATAAAATTCTCCTAAACCTGAAAAGCTGCAATGATAACTGAAAAAATGCCTTTCTTTTAAAACACGAGAACTAATATTAATAAAATGGGAATATATTTATTATTTACAAAATATCATACAGTGTTCTACTTGATGTGATCTGTTTCGAAATATTCAGATTTGTATACAGTTGATCTTATTAGTTTGTTCCAGTTCGGGAGCGTATACATTGAAATACGCTTTTGAATGTCTTCAGAATTATCTCTATTTTCGAAAAAAGAAAAACCTGACGAAACACGAGAATGATGTATTTTTATACACGACTGTAATTCGGTAACATTGCTCGTTAGTATTGAAAAACTGAATCGAAGTCATAAAAACACACTGAATTCCATATAATTGATTGGCACTTGCTCCGTGACAATGTACGTCCTCAAGTTTCCAATGTTATTGGACAATCTTTGGATTGATAAAATACATATGATCCGCAATCTATATATATTATTGTTTTGGTTTCTTGTGACTATCTGTGTCGCCGTGATTCGCGAACACATCCTGCCGAAACCTGTCATCAGAAGGGATACCCGTTAAAATTGAACGGTGTGGAGTATAAGGCTAGATATCCGATTCCATGCATGATCTAGTGGGCTGGTTATTCGATTTTCGTTCTATTCACCATTTAAAATGGGCACGCAGTAACTATTGCGATGGGAGTAATTAAGGTGTAAGGAGAGTTTTAGGTTGCAGAGCTCTTTAGTAATTATAAAACAAAAATACATAGTAGGGAAAATGTATATGAAGCTGAAATTCCCAGAACGAGCTTGAGTAAATTTGATGGAGGATATGAGTTATTCCTTCTAGCACAAAGTATTGTATGATACTCTCACGATATTGTTCGATATTCAGAATGTCATGCAATAAAGTGAAAATATCGTAAGACATTCCGTGCTATTACAGATCAAAAATTGACGGATTGTCAAGAAGTTGATTCTCCGTTCTAAATGGATGGGCTAAAAATGGAATGGTATAGAATGATCGAGAAATACTTGTTTTAAAAATCGTAATTACGGACCAGAGATTCGACATATCAGCAGCTACTGTGAAATAGGAGAAGCGGCTTTACAGAAAATGGTAAAAGATGAGTTCAGCATGCATACCAGAGCTGGTGGACAAGTTAGGCCAACTATATACATTTCGAAATAAATTATTCGAAAAACCAAATAGAATAATGGCTATTATGTTTTATGAATAATAAGTATATTTCCATTATTTTTGTTCTGGATTTCATTTATAATCATTTCCAATTTTCCGAATGATTGTAGTAAGAGCAATTTCCGTAAGGCACGCTGCAGCTGTAAGCAAAATGCTTTTTCGTTCCGCATCAGGGTCCCTATCTAAAGTGTCATCCATTAGCACAACACCTACCTGTCCACCAAAAGTTGAGGCCCATCATCTTTGATGGATGTGTTCATAATTACCTGCCAGCTAAAACGCCGATGAATAATTGAAGGCTCGATTAGCGGATTTCATATCGTTGAGGCCACCGAAAATTAGTCCCGTGCCTTGTAATTCGAATCTTGATTTTACGGTCGAGCTGCGCTAACTGTTAAAGTTTCTTTCTTATTCCACTTGACGCTTCCAATCTTTTTGAATGAATGAAATTCATGTAGGAGAGAGAGTTTTTGAACTCTTTCCGGGTGGTTTCCCGAACCTGGGAACCATATCGGAGAACTCATTACAGACAGGACAGCCCATTTAACTATGGACTGATTAAGCTTCTGTTTTTAGAAGACAGATATTATTTTCTGATACATATGGTACAAAATACTTTATCTTAATAAATTATATCATGCTCATTGATATAATTCATATAAATATTTATTCCCACTCCCTTTTTTTTTTTTTTACTTTCTCGTATACGTGATATAGAGAAAGTATAGTAATCGTCAAAAAATTGAAATACGGCATTTTGACATAGTAATACGTTTTAGACCTCCCTGAGTTCGAGAAACATTTTTTCTGCATTTTGACGTAGTTATACGTTTTAGACCTCCCTGAGTTCGAGAAACATTTTTCTGAAAAATGTCTGTCTGTCTGTGGGCAACAAACATAACTTAAAAATGCTTGGAGGTAGATGGATGAAATTTAGAATACGGTCTTTATACCATATTTGTATATTTGTATCAAATTGTGAGTAAAACCAAGTCAGAGGAAGTCTGCCTGTTTGGATATTCCAATAAAACCAAAATTATAATACAAAATGAAAAGGACTAGCTAAATAATATTTGAAACACAGATTTAAGATTTATACAATATACATTCATCAATAAGAAAAATTCAATAATGTATTGATCGTCTGACGGTCTGTATTTTCCGAATTATGTAAAAACGATAATTTAAAAACATAATGACTGAAATATATCAAAGTTAGTATAAGATTTTGTGACTAATGATACAATTTTGGGTCAAAACTTTGCTTCAGTTGGTTGGAAAAAACATTCTAAAGCACAAATTCGAATTTATGGCACTATTAATTGTAAGACAGGAATTAATCACCAAAAACCCGCCACGGGTCGCCTGGCAGATCCAGTGAAAATGTTAAATTCACGCCAAAGGTTGAAATTTCATAATCATGTACGCCAATGTCATGTAAGGCGTTCGCTAGAATAACACATTAACTAAAGAGTATGCGAGAAAGTTTGCGTTAATTACTACTGTTGGTAATAATGAAAGTTTTCTAATCAGATACTAAATATAAAAATTCTCACTAGTATAATTTGTTTTTAACGCAGCGATGGATGAAATGAAGGACGAAGATCACTAGTTATACTCTTTGAATTAGCCCTGCTGAAAAATTAATAGACTGATATGCCCGTTGTGATTGGATTAGCTACTAGAGATTTTCTTTAAAATATATAAAAGAAGTTCCGAATGTCTAACGTGAAAATATAAAGTATGATAATGTCTTTAACTTGATTCATCGATTTTTACATTTTCTTCAAATTATATAGAAGCAAAAATGTACATAAAAAATGGATTTAATATCATCGCTATGCACATGGATAAAATCCATTAACTGTAATGATGAAAAGTATTGATGTAAAATGTATTTAAAACTATTTAAAAGTTTATAACTGTTAGAAGAAAAAATGTTAATGTTACCTTTATAAACTGAGATTGACGAGCTCTGCTATCTGAAAAATGGCTATTTGCCAAATATGGTAGCTTTTGTTTTATCGAGAATTTAAACCGAAAATTTTCATCTTACATTTCACAAAATAACTTGCAGCATGATGAAGCTTAAAGTTAATGCGCCTATCTATAAACATCATCGTATTAAAATTTTTTGTGTCATATTAAAAAAAAATTCCTTTGAAAGAATTCAAATATAGCCATCTTCTCTGACTTAGGACATATTTACTCTGATGGGATTTAAATCTACAGATTTGGTGTTAAGTCCATGTACCAAATTTCTTCAGTCAAGTCAGAACGTTTCTGAATTATTGTGTTCTAAGATAGACCCAATGTCAAAAATTATGTTTTCTTAGGAAGATCTGAAGTGTGGATATTCGTAATAATCTCGAATTCGAATCTTTTGAAAATTACAAGACTTTCGCTTACAAAAGAACACAGTACTATGTTTTTACTTCTTCTCTCCTTTTTAACTTCCATATTAGGGAATTAAATAAGAAAACATTTGGTGAAAGAAATCATTTTCTTGGTCACCCAAAGAAAAGGTTCCTAAGAGAAATGAGTTCTTTATATTGGAAGAGGAAAAAAATATTGAATCAAAATAATCACTATTCAATTATTTTCAACTTAAAATTTATGTTTATCTGATCATCCTTTGAAGTATTGTTGGAAGAACGATAATAATTATGAGTTGCAATTCATAATTATTAATTTAAACTATTCTTCATAGTTAAAAGAGGAAAAAAAAAGACTGTCTTATTTGCAAATAGGATGGAATCTGAGTTATCGGCTTTTATTCTTAGCTGACATTGGTTCTAGATTAATTCATTTTCATAACTGTAGAAACGAATTTAATCATTCTATTTCTCTCAGTTCAATTTTTTTCCGATTCCTTGTTCAACATTAAGACAGGGACTCATTAATCAGACAGTGACGAATCCTAGTCCATTAGATTATGCTGATAGAGAATGAAATTGCAAATCTGTCATTAACTTTTGTTCATGAAAGAATGAGTGTTAAATGTGAATATTCTTGTATATGTTGTTTTCTCTCAAAACAGGGAATCAGTGATGTAAAAAACAATTATCTAAAACATAAATAACACAAATCGGACGTTAATAGTAATTATCGTAAATTATAAATAAAATTTATTTTCACAGAGATCATGAATAAAATATTACATATATTTAGATGACGAAATTAAAACAAACAAAAGTACTAATAATATTATTGAAGGCAATTGATTAAATATTCATTGCGACGGATATATATTCGTATAATTTATAATAAATTCTTTTTTAGACAATTTTGAAAAATTAATTTTAATTAATGCAATAATTCAATTATAAAATTTCTATATGAAGAAAGAATTTTTTTTGTAAATATATTTTAATCAATATATTACAGTTTGGGATTATTATATTTTAATTACTATATTTGATCAAAAAAATTTATCATGTGAGAGCGTGATGTTATTTTGGTTTGGAGATTTTTGAAGCCTCAGAATGCGCAGGCAGAAAATTGACTTTTTATTGCTTTTAAGGCTTTAATTTTTCCCTTTTAGGGTTATTAGAAAATGATAAGTAAGCGTGATATCAGACTAGAGCAAAATGATTAGAAAGAGAAGCAGAGATTTTTTCCAACTCATCAAACTTAAATCAACATCAGTGTTGTTGTTATTGTTACCCATGGCACTTTACAATCCTGCCGACCGAGTGTTGTCTGCGATTTAAGCCTAATTTAGCGTCCCTTGTTTTTCCAGGAGCGCCGACTAGTGCCAATAATATGAAATAGTTGCTTCATGCTTCGCATTTGCTTGCACAATCCCTTTTTACATGGCGGAACATTGTGTCCAACTGTCGACCCACTACTACACGATTGGCTACTCCATGCACGACAAGATGCCGCTTCTACAATAAACGCCATGATTCGACACAAAGTTCAATTCAGAAATCGCTTGATTTCAACACAAAGCTTCACTGGACTATTCAGACATTCCTTCATTATCATGTCGACGATTCGATAAATGACTTCGACTGACTGACTGACTACTACTGTAGCTTTAGACTGCTGGCCTTTTATAGTTCCCTAGGTGGCGGGCAGGGAAAGTTCTGGATAAATTGTATCTCGATTTCTTTTGGCCGAATTGCAAAGATTCTGGAATATCTATTCCAGTAAAATTTATTTTTTCGCCAAGGGAGTTAAATTTGTCGCCAAGCTCTGAGATCACTGACGCGACACCCGATCAGTCCGCAACAAAACTGATCGTAAAACTTTCTTTCCAGTTATTGAACTAACCGCCCTGGGAAGCAACATCGCATATATATATATATATATATATATATATATATATATATATATATAT
>JAPMOQ010029703.1:2575226-2602708 GCA_026543055.1 Argiope trifasciata | reverse complement strand
AACAAGTAAAAAAAATGACACCTTTATCAAGGCTAAGAGATAAACACAATTTATAGTGGGAGAAACAACATCAGTGTACCGAACCGCAACTTCCGATACTTGATTTAACGCCTATTGGCGCACTTCTCCACAACACTCATCGTTGAATTACAACCTCCCCCTTTTCCGAACCCCCCATTAGCTCTTCAGATGTTGGCAGGAAAAAGCAGAATAAGGGCAATTACTGTCCTCTTTCTATTGTGAGATCGAATAGCACGCTGTGGTACCCATTGCTTCATGGGAAGATGGACCTGGATTCAATTTGTTATTGTGGATTCCACTGTGAAGGGGAGATATTGCGTTTGATTGGGAACTAAGGAAGAGACTAAGGAAGTTACTTCATTAATCAGTTTTATTCTGCGGAAGTTTTCGTTTTTACTTGCTTCTGTAATAAATTGTGGAAAAACATCTGTTGACATCATCAACATTATTTGGGAAGATATCATGTATTTAAATGTTTGTAGTTGAAATGGATGTTTTTACGAAATAATATGACTCTGATTAAAAAATATATATATTTATATATTTTTAATATAACTAAATCATGAAGGAAATAACTTTTTAATTTATTTAAATACCAATCAAATAGCCATCTAAATATTTTTATTGTTTTGGAAAAGAACATATATATGATTCGATTTATGAATTCATTAGTTTTCCGTTAATTACTCATATAAACCAAACCACACCAAAAGGGAGAATGGAGTTTTTTTTATAGAAATCAGATCCTAGTTTTTTTTTCTTTATTAATAAAAATAAATCGCTTTTTCTAAATATTGGATTAGGAATATTTTAAATACATTTTCTTTTTCTATAAATATCCTTTATCTTAAATTTACATAGCTTCTTAATTTTTTAAACTATGATAAAACATATAATTTTTCTATAATAATAAATTGTATATTATTATATATAAAATTTCTCAAAATTTATGTTAAAAAAATTGCTAACGGTAACAGAATTAAAAATCAGAAGTGTTTTTTTTTCTTTATTAATAAAAATAAATCTCTTTTTCTAAGTATTGGATCAGGAATGTTTTAAATGCATTTTCTTTTTCTATAAATATCCTTTTTCATAAATTTATACAGCTTCACAATTTTTTAAACTATCATAAAACATATAATTTTTACTATAATAAGAAATTGTATATTATTATGTATAAAATGTCTCAAAATTTATGTTTAAAAATTTCTGACGGTAGCAGAATTTAAAAAAAATCACTTCAAGTCAGAAGTAACAGATAACAATAACAATGCATAAACGTACTACTGAAAACAATTTCAGGTTGCATTCACAAAAGGATAATAAATATAATTCATAATTTTAAGCATGAAATATAAAATTCTTTATACGTTATAAAGATGCTGAGAAGGAATAAGAATATTTTCAATGAATTATTTCTACTGAGCCTTACGTGAATTTAGGATTTTAAATTTAGGATTTCTAGATATTGGAACTGTCTTTGAAATATATTATTCCAACTCAAATAAATTTTAAAGATGATTTGAGTTTTATTGACTCAAAAGATTGTTTAACTATCTTTGTGAAAGTTTTAATTGATAATCTGATATAAAGAATATTTTTATGTCTATGTGAAATTAGAAAATAAATTATTTTTTAAATATATGTAGTTTTTATGCATATATTTTTTATTTCAAAATAAACTATTTTTTAAAAAACAGGTCACTTTTACATATCTGGGTAGTTAACAAAACTAACAAAAAAAAATAAAGTTACAATACCGTGAAATTTCGAAGGTAGATTAATTGGATGTTTAATTTTTTTAATAGCACTATGATTCTTTAAGATTGGTCTCCATTAAAAACGTTCATGATAAAATAAATAAAACCTACAAAATTATATTAAAAATAACAATGTCAGACAATTTGGTGAAATCATGAATATGATATGGATAAAAACTATAGTATATATTATAAATAATCAAATATAACTAACATTCAAGGCAAAAATTATAATGAATATTAGGTCAAAGAAGTTCTCTAAATTGTGTATCTATGGTGTTATGGGATTGTCACAAATAGAGAGTTTTATGTCCCTAATAAACAGAACTTAAGTAAGACATTTAAAATTCAGCTTAATGTCAAACAGTTTGTCAAATGTCAAACAAAACATAGACAGAATGTTCTGTCTTATAGAAAAATAAAACGTTACACTAAAATTCTTAATTAATCCGCACCTTTTTTGTCTCACATTGCTTTGATATTCCATAACTTCATGTTATATAAGCATTTTAATTTAAGGAATAGTCCTTATCTTTTCGAATATCAGATAATACTATAAAGAATATTAGGTCAAAGAGGTTCTCTATAATGTGTATCTATGGTGTTATGGGATTGTCACAAATAGAGAGTTTTGTGTCCCAAATAAACAGAACTTAAGTAAGGCATTTAAAATTCAGATTCATGTCAAACAGTCTGTCAAATATCAAACAAAACATAGACATAAAATTATATTTAAACAACTTATTTGAAAACAGATAACCAATATTTCTGGCGAACCGGCAATTCACCTGAGATGTCTTGTTCATAATATTTTAAAGATTTTAATCTTAAGTCGCCTAAATTACCTTTACTTTCATCGGATTAGTTTCAAGTCTCTCAACCTGTTGAATAAATTACTTCATCAGAAATTACCGTGTAAAAATTGAGATGCCCATCAACATTATTACGATCGAAAATTGCATTTAGTAACGTCCACAGATACCGCCATGAATTAAAAGACCCATTCCACAAGACCGTTCCAATGACGTACCGATTTATCGTCCTGTCAGGACTGTGGATTTGCCTGGCTACGCAACAGCCCTAAAAATAAAGCTGAACTGCAGAAGCACTCTAGCAATTCTCAGCGAATTAGCATTAGAGCGATTCAATCAATTGGAGGCCCCGTAATGGCCGCTATAAAACAACTGTCAAGAGGGTCGCACTTTTGAAGTAGATAATATCCTAGATAATGTGTAACCAATTACGCGGTCAGCACGTGATTGTATAGTTGTCATGACGACAGCTAAGCGACACACATAGAGAAAGAGTCCGCGGTGTGGTTTGTCTGAGTCTGGTGTGAGGATATTGCGTTTAATTCTGTTAAAGAAGCAGACAGATTGCATTGCCATAAGCTTGTTAAGATAAGCTTTATCAAAAGTTAGTAGTCATTATGAGATTTAGATTATTTTAAATAATACAATGGTTAATGCTGCCAACATGTAATTTTTTTCTGATCCAAAATAAAAACATTTAATGCAAAAATTAATTTGAGTTCGCTACTTAAGGACTTATATAATTCTCTTAAAAATATTTTTTAATAAAGTAATTGAAATGGGGAGGATGAAGATGGGAAAATTTTGAGTTTATTATCGTTTTATTTTGAAATGGTAGTAATATATAATATTTACTAAGAAGACAAATTAATAGTGTTGAAAAAAATTATTGAGATTTTAAAATATATTATCTTATTTAAAATTCCTTATTTACTTAAATATAATCTAAAATTTCTTATTTACTTCAATATAATAATATGGAAATAAGAACAGCTTGTTAGGCGTTGTTCGTTGCTAGTGGTGTGACAAACAAAAGTTTAGAATTATTTAAATACATGAATTTTTAACAAATAAAAACATAAAGGAACAATTTTGTTCTAGTGAAATTTATATATATAATTTTGTTTGCAGAATATTGTCATCTATACTTATAATAAAGCTCAATGTGTGTGTGTGTGTGTGTGTGTGTGCGTGTGTGTGTGTGTGTGTTGGCGCTCTACAGGCCAGACCGTTGGACCTACAGCTACCAAATTTGGTACATGTATACCTTGGAGGTCCGGAATGTGCACCTCGGAGCCCTTTTTTCGAATTTTTAATTAGAATTTGAATTAATTAAAATTTAAGCGAAATTTCGACGTTTTTTCGCTATAACTTCCGAAAATATAATTGAACAAACATGATTTTTATATCAATTTAAAGATTAAAAAATTAGCTTTCTAACGGTATCAGATTTTTTAATTTATAATGTAAACTTCTATTTTTAATGAATTTTTAAAGAAATATTTTAACCATGTTTTTATCACGTGACTGGATAAAATAAAAGAATGCCGGAAGTTCAAATAAAAAAAATATCATCGCAAAATAAATCTACAGAAATGCAACTTTCAGCACGTGACTGGATAAAATAAAAGAAATATAAAATGTTATATTTTCTTTGAAAAATAAATGCAAAGCAAAGGTTTCTACAATCGTTTGCAATATCTATATCATTAACTCAATAAATCTTCTTCATTTACGGTAAACTTGATTGAATTTTGACAGGATATGCATTGAAATCCCGACTTAATGGCATATTTATGTTATCGTTTGCAATATCTGTATCATTAATTTAATACTTTTTTTCCCTTTCTCGCTTTCTTTAAAAAAACATATTTAATATTTTGGCAACATCATCGAAATTTTTTTTAATATTTTGGAAGCATAACCGATGGTTAAAACTGGCGGATTTATAAAATTAAAGAATATTACTAGGAAAAGGTGCACTTTTAGAACTTTCCGTCCATCATCTTAAAGAAAATACTAATTTCAGGTTAATCAATGCCCGGAATTACTTCAAGGCTAATGAATATGTGATTTAATTGAAAATTTTAGAACGCTTTACTCATGGCGAACCAGCTGGTCGCCAAAGGCGGCTAGTAATTATAATAAAGTAATACCTAGAAGGAGAATATGTTTCGGCTTTCAAGAGGATAAAACATTTGGTTTAAATTTGTACCAAATGTGGCACAGAGAAATTTTAAAAGATGAAAATGTGTAACGTAGATATTTTTTTTGAAATTTTATTTAGGACTTTAATTAATTAAAACTGAATTAATTAAAGTACTTTGTCCGAAAAAGACATTTTGGTCCTCTTACGCAATAACTGCAGAAATACAATGATACAAATGGTGTAAATTTTCGCTAATTAAGGCGAATTTTTAAAAGTATTATTTTTTGCTTAGTTTACAAAAATAGATTTCAATGTTGCAATCAAATCCAAACCATTTCTTCATCACATATTTAATCTCGCGATTTTCTTCCACTTTTGAAAGTTGGGGAGGAAAGATTGGTAAATTACCTCTGCAGTTCGCGAGACGATTAAGAATGGGAAATTACAGTATCGCAAAAAATAGTTTACAAGTAAAACATAATTTATCCGGGCATTGAAGTTTTAATAACATACTGATTTCATGGAGTTCATTCATACATTATACTGGGTAGAATAAAGCTATCTGATTAAATAAAATGGCTTAAATATTTATTATTATTGTTATTATCATGAATATATTATTATTATCATGATATTGTGTTCGTTAAGGGGTTTTGAATAATTGAAGGCAACAAATAATTGAAACTCGAAATCGCGTAGGCAATGAATAAAGCATAAACGGCAATATTCATCAACATTTTTTAATCGTTTATATTTTCTTACCCGCTTTTACCAGTATTGCATTATTATTATGTATGATTCTTTGACAGCAGTTGCGTTTTTAAAAGGTTGAGGTAGAATTATGACATCATAACTGTTATTTTTACGGAATGTAATTATAGAAAGAGGGGGGGGGGGAGAGGAAATACAGGCCGATAAAGAAGTCTCATGATTGTTTTAAACTTGTTTAAATTGGTTAAGACAAATAATGACTTAAAAATAACTATGTTCTCACATGATAACTTGAAATTTGTGATCGTAGATTTCATTTTTTGATATTAATACTTTATTGATACAATTAGGAACATCATATTATGTATAAAACATTTGATTTAAATAATTCAAAATCAATATTTCCAGCAAAAAAGTTTATAAGACTGCCCCTTAGCGGAATAAATTGAGTTCCAGTGTAGTCGATGCCTTCAATGTGTAGTTAAATGTATGGGTTTTTATCCAATGAACAATTCTTGTTTCCTTTTTTAAAAATTTAACATTACACACAAGGAAGGGAGAGAGAACAAAAGGACAAGAATTACTAACATTTAGGATAGCAAATAACACTTAACAAGCATAACGCAAACCCGCATCCCCCATGGGGCTTATAACAAAGGGTTATCTAACCAGTTGGATGAGCGTAAGATAGAAGGAAAATGAGAGGAAGATACGACAACCATCCAGGGATATATCTCCATACTAAATCTCATCGGGTCACATCTTGCACGGCTATATTTAATATTTTAGCAAAATAATAATTAAACAAAGGGAACAAAAATGCCAAAAAAATGATGGCAATGGATTGAATTTAGAAAAATGTTGATATTTACAGGAGCAACGTCTTTACATTTTTGTGGCCATTAGCTATGAGTAAACTATATAGAGATTACTATATAATTTATCCGCAGTAACGACTTTAAAAATGTAAAGTAACATAACCGTTAGCATCGAAGGATCTATGCTTAAGTCATGAAAGTGAGAAAAATATGTGATCACTCTTAAACTACGCAGTTTAAAGAGCACTTGCAGCATTAATACTATAAATTACTCTATTTAACATATGAATAATCACAAAAAAATATTATGATTACAAATAACAGAATTACATGGACGCAATTGGTCACCAAAGACGGTTAATATTTCATGCAATTTGATTACACGGATTTACATTGATATTCCCATCTTCCTTATAAATTAAGCTATAATTTCTAAATCTGAAAACTCAGTGAGATATTTTGCATAAATCTTAAATTGATTTCTTCGTAGTATATATACTTTCCTCAGAACTATGAAACAAAATGATTATAATGGCCTAAACTCAACTATGTATTATTAAATGTTGAAAATATAATTAAAATATCAGCATAATATATTTATTGATAGTGAAAACATAAAAATATATAGAAAAAAAAGTTAACAATTGTTTTTAAACAAATACTTTGACTTATGTTCGGAATGAAAGAAGACAAATCAAGCCAGACAGAAAAATCACTTCAAATCCAAAAATTTTTTTGGCATTTAAACTTGACTTGGCAGCCAAGTTTTTATTTTATTTTATTCGGAATAAAAATAAGAAATCGGGCGGCGTAAGCTCGTTTAAAAACTTTTGACGGTAGGTAGGTCAGGCTTAGAGGGGAGTTTTATTCCCATACGGGAAGAAATCTTTTATCCTTACAGTTCTGGAAAAAAAGAACATATATTTTTGGATTGTATCGAAGAAGAAAGAAAAGGAAGACTTTACTTTGAGTATGCGTTTTATTATACTTTAAAAATAAATGTAGATATTTTTTTTATGTTCTTGTTGAGCAGATCTGAGCTTTGAAGTCACTACAGAAAGAGTGAATTAGGAACGGTGTTGTTTTTCCTTTTAAATTTACTTTTCGAAACGGTTTTTTTTTTTGTTCTTCTGACGCATAAGGCCACCAACACATTAAAAACAACATTTTTATGTTTTAAAGTGTACTTCAATTCTGAAAAAAAATTTTAGAAGAGAAAGGTTCTCTGACCTGATCAAAGAATTGTCTTGTCACTTTATCATCTACTAATAGTCATACTTGGCATTGCTCAAGATAAAAATCTTTCTTTTATAATATTTTAAAAATAAAAACTGTTTTAAACAGAATATTATAACATACAAATTCTTTTGTTATCGTCTGCCACATTTTTTAAAATAAAAGTTTGTCTTCGATTTGTATCAGACGATTTTTTTTAAATATTGAAGTTATTAACAGATAAATTTTAAAAAAGAGGTGGTTAAATAGTGTTTAACATTGGATGTCAAAATGATACCTATACATTTCTTAATTTAAATTTCTTCTCTATTAATTTTTTTAAAAAATATTAATAGAAATGAAAAAAAAATATTAAAGAATTGAATTTCATATAGTTAAAATGGTAAATTTTGTATCGTAAAATAATCTAAAAATATTTCTTCTATAATGATTTTTTCCAAAAATATTATTAAAAAAGCAAATAATTGGTTAATTTTCCATAACATGAACTCACTATTGTCCCCGGAAATATGTTTAATTTATATACAGGTAGCCGATTCTTTTTTTCTTGCCTTCATTTGAATTTAGGAGATGGCCCTATGCTTACTTTTAAGCACCACTAAATTATTGCTTTAAAATCAATAATAACGTTGTCAAAATATATACTTAAAATGGAAGAAATACTAAAAATAGTTATAAAGTAACTCAAAGTCTATTAACTTCAAAATAAGTGTCTATTTCAAAATGACATGCCTTAAATTAAAAAAATAACAACTATTAAAGGAAAATTTTTACAAGGATAAAATTGACATCTTTGAAATGGTTAACCTTTGAATTTTAAAATGGTGTAAAAATATTTTTATTTAAACGATTTCCTCCAAAGATATTTAAGCAAATATCGAAAATTTCGATGAATTTCTAATTGACTTAATACTAATTGTACTTTGAAAATTCGACCGTATTCTTTCTTTTGTCTTAAATAATATATATTTTTTAATTCGATTAGGATGAGATGTAGAACACACATTTGTACATAACTTTAAAGATTTTTATTTATAATGAAATATGATTACGGAAAGCAACCTTCGCTGATTAATCTAAAATATTAATAAAAATAAACAACATAAATATCAAGTGTGTAAGCCAAACTGCTATTGAAAATTAACAAGAAAAGTTTAAGAAAGAAAGTTAAAACTGAATCTGGTCTGAAAGTTTTCCAAACAAAGATTCAAATCAACTTTTCGACCGAAATTTAATGCTGCTTCAAACATTGTAAAATACATAGTAAATATATATAAGCAGTTCGGCCTGGTGATGAAGTCTTCCGGACAGAATAATTTGCCTCTTACTGTTTTCTTAATTCATAATAGTATCTTTGTTTCTCCAACTGATGTTTCTAAAATTAAAATTTGTTTTTTCAAATAAATTTCTTTGTTTCCCACAAAATCAAATAAGAACTCTATAAATGTCTTAAGATTTTAAATACTTCCATATAATAAATGAAAATCAAGTTCCTTTTGATGAGAGCTAAAGAAATGGATAGCTTAAATTCAAGAAGGACAGTGCCAGATTGAACAGGGCGCTGTTTCATAACCCTGCATCTGTAACCATCCTGATCACGGAACGATTTGCTGGACATGTTACCGGAATTTTATTTAAATACCAAAATATTTTCAGTAGAAAAAAATAACTATGTACAGAATTGACAAGCACATAAAAAATATTGTTGAGATAAAACTGTTTAAAAATATCTTCAACTTTGAAAAATTAATTGGAATAATATTAGGTTGTTCGGAAAGTAATTTCGTTTTTTCCTGACAAAGGATTTAATTGCATTTTTCGCACCCAATTTCATACTTAAATCGCAAAATCATTTTATGTTTTAAGAGCTGATATAGCAAGGCTTGAGTGTGAAAAAGTGCAGCTGATTCTTCGCAGTAGTTTTTGGATGGTGCCCTTTTAAATATAGAGAGCAATAAGCAGCATTTTCGTCATTTTTTTCTTTTTTGCTATAAAAGGTAAAAATGCTGTTCAAGCCAGAAATAAATTAGCCAATATGTGTGGAGAAGATGTGTTAACAGTAAATCAGTACCAGAACTGATTTGCAAAATGTTTCCTTCAAATGAGGAGGCCAAAAACCACCTCGATCCGTTTTTTTTTTACAGCAAAGACCAAAACTTTTATGAGCGTGTAATCATGTTACTACCAAAAATATGGCAAAAGGTATTAGACCAGAATGGCAATTTTATAATTTAATAAATAATTTATTCATTAAACGAAAATTTCTTTTCATTTTGACAAAAAAATACGAAATGACTTTCCGAACAACCCAATAATATGCAGAAAGACAAAATTTGCGAAAAAATACCTGAATTCTGTGTTCACTTGTTATCATGACATAGTAGATGAATCTGCAGTTATGAAAACGAAATGGTAAATAATTTGGTTAATGGAAACGAAGAGAAATTCTATTTGATTAAAATTTATCAATGCAAATGTATTATAAGAGACTGTGTTTTTGTTTTTTCCCTTAGTCTTTGCGAGTATGATGCTTGACGTTAAGAATTAAGGAGACAAGAATATATCTCTATTTTCACTGATAAATTTAATTATCCTATGAATTTTTTGCCTGGAGAGGAGGTTGCTGGCGACTCTTTTCATCCAATTTTATTCATGGCTCGGTGTTGTTTTTTCATATGCCAATAAATTATGAGAATACATTCCATAGCATAATGAAGTGCTGTGTCCATCTCTCCACAAATACGCTGGTTACTCTCAGACAGATAGAACCTATTGAGGTTGGCAAAAAATCTGATTTCGAAACGTAATGCATGTGGATTTGATGCAGTTTGAAATTGAGAGGATCAACATCCCCAGAATCGTGTGGTATGAGTTTAGAAAAAATGTGTGGGAACCATACACATGAAAATCACAGGAAGACATGTCTATCCTGGAAGGCAGGTGATCGAGCTACTGCCACTTGCACTTGTCTGATCCCGCGTATGATCCTGGAAACGTGTGAGCAAGGGTTATCATGGAGTAGAACCATACCTTCCGTAAGTAGTCCCTGTCTTTTGGTCTTAATGTACCTGCAGAGAGTCGGAGTGTCTCACAGTATACATCGGAGTTATCGGTTCTGGAAAAACATCTGAAAGGGAAGAGCTTCAACTCGAACTAACTCAAGGACGTTGTGAAGGACTGGATCCTGTCACAACCGCAGGGATTCTGGAAAGAAGGAATCTTTTGGCACGTTAATCAGTGGTACGTTGTTCTCAGGTCTATCGTGTATACTTTGAACAAAGTCTTCATTTACACCAACAGCACCGTTTCGTTCCTTTCATTTTAACACCCCTTATAGAAAATGCTGCAAATAATTTTTCAAACACTTTTTACATTTTCATTTTTTTTTTCTAAATAATTCAAAACTAGTCTTGAAAAGACTATATGGCTTGTTAAATCTATAGTGAATAGCTTATAAATGCTTGCTTGTATAAAGTTTAATAATTTTTTTTTTGATGAATGTCTTAATGAAAGCAATTCTTTGTTTCTCTCAGTAAAAAGAAACAATCATAAGCAAAAGAAATAATTCTTATTTGTGATACTTAAACAAAGAAAAGAATAGGAAAAAAATGAACAAATAAAGCATACATTAAATTTAATTCATTACTAGTCCAGAGAAAAAAGTAGGGTTTTGCCTTCATGTGCCGACAAAGCTTTTAAAAATAATTAGAGAAAAAACAATATTCGGAATTTAACAATTGAATGGAATTTCAGAAAAAAATAATCATGTTTTTATTAGATCTCTGAAACTTAAAATTTACCGACATATTGCTTAATTAAGGAAAAATAATAAACCTAGTAAAAATAAATTGCGATCTGAGATTTGAAAAGAACTTGAAAAAAAAAAAAAGAAACATAAGACTGCAAAACAATAGAAAAAGAAATAATATTTGTAAGGATTATTTTATTCGTTTCATTTAAAGAAAAAGTTTAAGTTTTTTTTCTTCCTATTTCTCGTCTGCAATTCTTTTTCTTCGAATAATTTTTCATTTGAACGGCGGTAGAGGTTTTATAAATCTAACTGTAACTATAACTGTCAATTAGGCAAAGCAGAGAAGTTTTCCACTGCTAATAAGTAAACAGAAAAATACACGAAGGACGATAAAAAATTAAATTAAGATATTTTAAATTAAAAAAGGTCCTTCTTTCGAAAACAGCAGTGTTTCGGCTCATTAAGGCTGTGTAAATAAATTAAAAATTAGTCTGTAGTTGCAGCTTAATATCCGTCTCATGAACTTGTGTCATAATTTGTTTCTAGAATAAGAGCTTTATTTTAAATTAATTAATTGCTAAGTAAAATGTCTTTAATAAAAGTGCGAAAGCGACGTTTTGTTAAATTTTCACTCTAATAGACTAGCTTCTTTTTTCCCTAATTTACCTTTAATTTGTTCTAACGACATATTTTTTGAAGCAACATTCTTAAACTAATAATTGCAGTTATAAAAATTTAATTAGGTTTCCGACTTGATGATTTTCATTACTTTATTATTCATACATTTTATATTGCTTATCAATTATTACTGCTGTTAAATATATTTATTTAATGTATGTATATTTCAATATGTGGGAAGTGCCATGCATTAGTTTTGTTATTCTTTGAAATTTAAAATTAAAAATAGTCATGTTAATTCGCATGTGAAGGATTCGAAATAAAATATAAAATTAGTTTCTTTAAATTCCAATTTATTAGTTTTCGTTAATTTTTTTATGATCATTTCATGCATATGTGGATAATTCGCAAAATGATTAAATCAAGCCTAAAATCAATGTTTTTGAGCAGTTTTTATCTAGAGCAAGGGATGGTTATAAATACAGTTGTAACAACATACAAATCATAAGAATTTTTCAGTTTTTTTTTAACAAAATAAATGAATAATAAAGTAGATTAATATTTTGTATCGTTATTTTCTCATAAATCGTTATTTTCTCGTTTGTGATTTTAGGTTTTCTTTTCAACATTTTGTCACAGATCATTTGAAGCATTCAGTAATGCATTATTTTGCACTTTTAAATATTCAG
This sequence comes from Argiope trifasciata, assembly GCA_026543055.1. Classification (NCBI taxonomy): domain Eukaryota; kingdom Metazoa; phylum Arthropoda; class Arachnida; order Araneae; family Araneidae; genus Argiope; species Argiope trifasciata. The sequence continues at coordinate 2,590,143 of JAPMOQ010029703.1, read as the reverse complement.
TAAGCCCATTAAAGAGTGTTGGATTTGCATCATAGTCTATTTGTTTCAAAAATAGATGCAAAACTATGTCTATGCTATAATTTGTTATCATTAAGATTTTCATGTCTGGAATCTTTAGTATAACAATTAACTTCCTTAAATCTATTAGTCTATATTATCTTATCTAGTAATAGAGTAAGATATACTTCCAAGACTACGTAAGGTTGAAAGTTTAACATGCACATAAACAGTGTTAATGACTTAAATACTCTTCTTAGAACCATGTTATCTTTAAGAAGCCTTCAAACTCATTCTTCTCTCTAGCTTTTTTTGCATTCTTTTTTTAAAAGTATTTTTTAATCTATCAAAATGCTACATTCTAATCCATGAACTGTTAAGAGCTGCGACAGTAAATTTCACTTGTGCTCTTTTTGGCTCACAAACCACAAATCTGACGATGCTTAGCCAAACAAAATATTAAAATCATCTCAAAATAAAAGGCTGTATGTTGAGAAAAAATTTTGCAAAAGAAGTTTCCATATTCAGATTTTAAAATTTAATTATTCAAATGCTTTAATATTTATTTTCAATCTTAATTATGTAACTTATTCTAAAGATTGATTGATAGAATAATATCGATTATCTATTAATGGTATAGTTTAATGTTCCGAGATATGAAATTGTAGACCACGGATAAACCAAAGAGGTTAATTCTTTTTAATTTTTTACATTTTATCATTTTTAGCTTTTTAATATATTTTTAACTTATTATTATAAATATTATTTAATTTTAAAACCAGTCTTTCCCTTCCTTAGAAATCACTGTAGATAACGTCAATCGTTTTAAAACAACATCAAAATAAAATTTTTATACTAATCGATAGCTAAATTGTGAAATATTAAAACATTGCACAATCATCGGGAACAAAAAATTATGTAAAATTTTGGAACTCTAGTACATTAAGAAGTCTGATAGAAATCGGGATCTATCTAATTAATCGAAAAAATTTATTAATCGACTACGAAGATTAAAGATAGATTGCAAAATTCTATCTTTACTATTGTTAAACGAGTAAATTTAAATAAAAATGTTTTTGAAAATATGGAATACAAAATTACATTTTATTATAGCTTCAAAAGATTTTATTTTCGTTACATCTTTTAAAATTAAAAAAAAAATGTATATTTAAGTCATTTATTGCTATATTGTAGACTCTTATGAAGATTGATAGAATTAATTTTTTATTAATATTCTTACATTATGTTCAACATAAAATAGTATAAAAGTAACTGCCATTAATTTTTGAAAATGAATAAGAAGATTGAAAACAAAACGAATAAATTGGCGCTGAATAAAAAAAATTTAGACTTTTACCATATTAATTTAATTCATTTTCAATATTCAAAAAAAGTATATTATTAAATTAGTGTCTTTTAAATACATTTTAGTATAATAATATAAATTTTGTAGCTGGTATAGTGTGTTTTGATTATTTGGTAGCTAATCTTCGATTTCAAACAGATGATAGCATTTGCGGCGTTGGAAAAAATTATGAAATAGAGAATTAGATAACAGAGAAATAATAAAACTGTAGTAAATATGATTGCGTTGAATTTGATGCATTTTCGCCTCACATTTTATCATTAATATAACTTAAACAGCTTATTATGAAGAAGAAAACACAGCTTGATTCGGCGCACGCTTATTCAAGCCCGTCCTCTATCAAAATAGAAGATTATTTTAAATATCGCTCTGTTCTAACTTTAATATAAACAAAGCAGGCTATATGTGGCTCAGAGACTACAGATGTAAAATGTACTTTATTTCATTTTAATTATATATATATATATATAAAGGATTCGTCTTAAGTAAATTTTAATTAGTGCAGTTGATAGTTTGCCATCAAAACTGCAAATCCTGTTTCATTTACTTTACCATTTGTGATTTTCAGTTATTTGATTTACAAAAAAATGGAACAGACAAACATATATAAAGTCTATTATTTGACGGCTTTGATTTACAGTTAGATACATATTATCAATTGGCTACTATTTGAACCAATAATTTATAAATAAGAATTCATTTATTCAGTTTACTGTGAGTTTAAAATGTAATGTTGGCATCTTCACGAATAAAATTTGATCCAAATCCACAATTCTTGCTTTGAAAATAAATGCCAGTTTCATCAATAGGATTGACCAGCTAGACTTTCATTCGGTGTATTTTCTCCAGAAGTAATAAAAAAAATCTAATTTTAATGCAAATTTCATCCGTCTAGCTGGCTTCACTTATGAGTTATTAAGATAAGATATTACCATACATAATTCAACATATTTTAGTTTCAAAAATACCTTAAAAGTTGAGAGAATAAATAACATAGGAATAAAAAGGATTTTCACTCCGTATACTTGGCTGAGAAGAAAGTAAGAAAGACAAAAATATAAATATCAGATATATAAACTATTTGTTTTTCCTTCACCTTTATAAACAATATTTGATATCAGAAATCTGTAATAAACGACGAGAGAAGGGCTTATAAAGGCTTTTGAAGTACGATTATTAAATCCAGAATTTCTGAATTATATTGAATAAATTTGCTCATTCTTAATAAATTTACTCAAAAGGGGGACGATACTTTAATTATAATCCGAAGCATCTATTAATAACGTAACTGAAGTGGTTCACACTGGAGTATTTGTCTTGCAAACCTCTTATTAGTATGCAGATTTTAGATCATAGCCAGGAGCAAAAGCTACCAAACTTAACTGAGCCTGTCGATTTGATTTGTTTGTTACCCCACCAATAAATCATATTCCCACTGGGCTCAATTAAAGCTATTCAAATTACTCGAATTAAAAAGCAATCTTTGCAAAGATTTCGCGATTTTTGTTCCTCTCCAAGCGAACCGGCTTGGCTATTGCCAAGGGTATTTAAGACAAGCCTCAAAAATGCTCCTCATTTTAATCCTCCTAATTTCGAATCGGATTCATGGAAAAGTACAGCCAGCATTTCGGAACTTATTAAGAGACACATGGAAAGGCAGATTAATTGTGCGCTTTCTCTGGAATTTTTGTTAATTCCGCGTCGCGAGATCAGATTACAATTCAGTTTAAAAGGCATTCTTTACTCTTGTACTAAGGAATGTTATCGAATGTTATTTTGTGACAGTGCGCGGCGAAGTACATTTAATGACGGGTAATTATATTGTCAAAAGTTAGAATTCGCATTGAACAAATTCTGAAGAGCATTAATTATGGATCAAAACTAGAAATTTCTCCTTTTTTTGTTTAAAGCTAATTTAAAGAGTTCAAAATCGAAAGAATGCATTCAGCAATAGATAACTAATTGGAATGCTTGTAGCGGTCTTTTTCAGTCCCGAATATTGAATAGCTTTGAAATCGGGATTGTTATTTTGTTTGTTATTGCTCATTAATAAGTCTTACTGCGATTTAAACGCAATTTTCTCCAGTGACTATAAGGATTTACTGATAAATTACTAAGTAATAATTTCCTCTATAATAGATAGGATTCCTTTTAGTACGAAAAAACGGACATTATATTCTCTTGAGGGCATACAAATCTAACAACAGATCATTTTTTTCATATACAGATGTATTTAAACGCATTTTATCTTTATAAGTTAAGTAGTAATTTACTGTTTTGGCTGAAAACAATATGCTAATTACCATCGTTTTAATTTATCTTAAGTTAATCATTTAAGATCAGAGCACTAAAAGATCATTTGTGTGGTAGAATATCATTCTAACAATAGAGAATTTTGCCATTATATTTGCCATTTCACATTTAAACACGTTTCAACATCCTAAGCATTGTTTAAATGATACCATATAATTTTAGCAAGAGAAGGCTCTTTAGAACAAAGGTTTTTATGGTGTTAAAAAGGATATAAAGAATCGGATTGTTGTCACTATTTTCTTTTGCACTTTTTAATATCTTATAAAACTTTTGAGTAACGAGTTGATGAATACCCGACAAGAGCTGACCTACTTTAAAAGTGTTTCGTTAGTTTCATTTTTGGGACGTGTAGTGGGAGCTTTATAAGTCAGATAATATCCTCAAAATTGAGTGATTACTTTTAGTCTTGTGGTTTTGTTATGTCTCCACGAACCATAAGATAGCGAGTTCCTGTCTAGCTATCGCCAATAGTAACAGACGTATAACATGTCAGAAACAATTTTTCAGAGAATAGCTCTCTAAAGTGTCAAAAATAAATGACGAAAAGTATTTCTCTTAACATGGATTGTATATGGCTATCTAAGTCTGCTGACGTATTTCTGCAATTTATGCAAGGAACAGACAATAGAATCATTATTCACAAATAATCAATTGCTATCAAATTTTTACCAGAACTCGCGACTATATGCTATGCACTTTAAATAGTTAACTGAAAAAGAAGTAAGTGATTTGATCGATTATTTTTCGCCTTTATAAGTTAATGGGTTAAGTTAAGAGGCTAATAGATACTGCATCCTTAGCGTCATCGTAAGAATACCATGAAGTATAGATTCAGTTTATCGATAGGATATTATTCCAGCTGATGATCCCATAAAAAGAACAATATTTTTATTTTCACGTATAAGAAATGCAGAGAAAACTCAATTTAATTGATCAACAGATCATCAGATTCAATTTGTTAATAGGATATTATTATAGCTGATGATCCCATAAAAATATGAAGAATAATTTTACTTTGACGTATGCGAAGTGAGGAGAAAATATCTCGATAGGCAAAAAAATTCGAATTCGAGATTTTGACGAATCTCTATGCTTCTAATTTCTCAGGGGACAGAAAACATCATTATGGTTCTCCGTCTATGAATATAATTCAGAAACTGCTTAAACAAAATTTGTAGATTTTTATTCAAGTTTAAACGAAATCCATTTAAAGGAAATCTGTCAGCCCAGTTAACCGAATATAAAATACCAAGATAGTTGCGTAAAGAGTTAGGTACATAAAAATTTGGTATACAGGTTTAGCTTCCAAAATGTAGCTTTTTTCAAGCAAAACAAATTACTCATAAACGCAAGGGCTTAAACGAGTGATGGAAAATACTTCATTTAGGATTTTTTAGTAAATTTTGTATAATAAAAATATGATCCATCGTGTAAAGATGGATTCACACGAGGCTAACTATTGTGTGCAATCGTTGCCTTTCTACTGTTGTCCCGGCATTGTCCTCGAGTGAACAGTTGAAACAACGACGTTGGGACAAAAGACAACGCTTGCCCCGTTCTGGTCACGTGATTTTATGAAAGTAGGCTTGATCTTCTATTGCGCGCAATAATTAGCCTCGTAATAACCCACCTTCAGTAAAATAGACTAATCAATGCACTTGAATAATGCTATTTAAAACTACAATTTGAACATTCCACTTACCTATTATCGATTCTTCTAAATCTACAGTTATAAGATGTATCTATTGATTGCAAACTATGTTAGTTATTTTAAATGGAAAATCAAAATATTTCGAAAAAAAGTATAAATATTAAGTTCCGGTTTTGCCTTGCAAAGAAAATCTTGTTAAAAAAATTTAAGTTTTTTAAGTTTTTCTGCTCATTTTCTAAATATAAAATAGATAAATTCTCAGACAGAATATAACTGTCATGTCAAAATTGTAAGAAAAATTCAAGCTTGAAATATTTCTGATGTGAATGAGTTATAAGCAGATTTTTAAAAAAACAACCTTTTTTTATGAACGGGATTTAGTTTTAAACAGAATTTCTGTGTTATGGAAAAAAAGAACGTTAAATTAAAATTCTTAATTAATCCACATCTTTTTAGTCTCACATTGCTTTGTTATTCTGTAACTTCATGTCATATAAACATTTTAATTTAATGAATAGTCCTTAAATATCAGATAATAGTCCTTTCGAATATCAGATAATTTCTTGGATCTTTTTTTCATCATTTCACAATAAAACTGACGAATTAATAGTTACTGGACAAGAGAAATTATTAACGTTTTTTTAAATAAAACTTGCACGTCCATTTATGTCATAAAATGGTAAGAAGTGGTGGGATGAAAGATAAAATTTATCAACTTTAATTCCATTTCCAAGTTGTAAAAATATTTAAAACTTCGTCTGCTGTTCATTTCCCATTTTGCAGTATTTAACTGCCAGTGTTATTAAAACATTGTAGAAGCTGCACTAAATCTTTGAGTATTCGAATAAAAGGGATATTCATTTCTATTAAAAAAACATGTACTTCACAATGTCTATCTATAACGTTCTTTCCTAATCAGTAGGTTAAGTAATTTAATTTCCCTAATATCTAATATTATACATTTATATCTTACTACTTAAAAATTCAAATAATGATTTTATTATCTAAAAATTATTAAAAGCTCATAATTTTAATTAAAAAATATCAGACATACGTAATTATTTCGTAATCCATTACTTTTAAATTTAAGGTAGGATCACACGAGGCTATCTATTGCGCGCAATAGAAGATCACGCCGTCCGGAAAATCTCGTGACCACAACGGGACTCGCTTTTAGAATAAATCTTTTTTTCAGCTTTTTCCTCGTTGCCACACAGAAAGAGAAAATTAATCTCGAATATTAAAGTGTTAATAAAATAATCATCTGCAAACGTTTTAAAAAATTATATGAAATTAAGAAATTTTTTTTTCTAAAAATCGTTTGCTGCATAATATGCATTATAAAATGATATATAAAAATAATAAATGCTTTCGTTTGTATAAGTTAAATTTAAATATCAGAGTAAAAAAATCAACGAAATCCGATTGTATTAAATCAGTAGAAAAGGAATTATGGGAATTGTGTGCAGAACATTATATTTTAATAATAATTCAAAAGATTACTTGTTATGTCAGATGTATTGAACTGCCCTTTAGTTACTGTTAATTCGTCTGGATAAAATCCGATAATATACTCTAATATGAACCGAGCTACTAATTATATAGAATATCTGAACGCAATTTAAATATCTAAAAATTGTTCTGAATTCTGAAAAATTGCAAAAAATGTTTTTGTGTAGTAATAAGCTTCCAAGAAATTAAAAATATTACAACCTCAATTAGCTTTTAATTAAAAATATACTAGAAAGAACTTTTTGTGAATTTCTGCAAAACTAAATAAAAGGCAATGCAATACTTAGAATTGGAAGACTTAGTCGAACTTTTTGTTCTACAGAACATACTGAAGAAATTTGTCATCGTACAGTTTAAGAGCAGCATTTCTGCTTAGTTCCTTTTCAAATGATATAAAATAAGAAAAAATATTAATGACTGAGCACATTTGCACAAATACGATAAACAAAGCTAGCCTTACAAATAAATTTGCTGCAATAATCTTGTGTGAACTAATAACAGTAGGGTTACTGCATGTTTGAAGTAACCCTATGTGAAGTTCATGCGATGAAATTAAAATGGGTACAAAAATGTTAAGTTGAATTATCTAATTTCGATGTATAAAATTTGGTACTTAATTTTATCACAATAAAAATTCATGCATATCATATTTTGAACAAAATTGGTCAAAAGAATGACTGATTGTTTATTTGTTTACTAACATATGGTGAACTTCAAAAAACAACGACTTTGATAGATGAAATTTAGTATGCCATTGTTTGAACAAAATCTTGAAATTAAAATTTTAACTATAAATCTTTGACATGATCGATTTAAGGGGTGGAATCCAAATTATATACTTGATTTTCATCTTCATAGAACCCACCATTATATCACGAAATTCAAAATGCTGAATGTTGAATCATAATACGTAGAATTCGGAAAAAATCAAAATACTCTCTGATGAAGTTGCTGTGACCTTGGAAAGTTTGCTTCCTTTTCCCCACTTATATCCTTCAAGATAAGTTCAAGGGTCTACACGCAAATATAAGATTTGTTTCATTAGCTGAAGTATACGAAAAAATCGAGGGGAGAAACGTCTGTTAATTTAATATAATAATTTTCAATTATCGTCTTTACTATAAGAGATAAACTTATTTTTCATGGAGAGTTAACAAAACATTTGTCCAATGGATAATTTGGGTAACTGGCTTCCCTTGACTAAGCAAATTGTGGGATTCCATTTTCAACAACTGGTAAATTTAGTTCCTTGTTGAAATCGTTAGTAACATGAAAAACATTTATATTAGATCAATGTTTTTTTATTTGATTAACTGTGTGCAACTATTCATATATTTATTTTTTAAACATATTATGACTCCAGGCCATCTGGCATCTACTTTTACACACTGTATTACTGAAGCAGGCGTTCGGTCTTTATAAATATTTTAATGAATGTAATGAAAAAGAATCTGACCAATGTAATGAAACATATAAGAATCTGGCCATATTTATAAAGTGTCAATATTATCCTAATATTTTATTGTGGCCGTTGGCAGTTGCGTGTTTGTCGAATCGGAAATCCACCATTGAATATAGTCAACTATTCCACAATAAAATCAGGTAAAAGCGAAAAACATTTAATTGAAATGTTCTCGCATAACTAGAAAGGCGTATTAATACGAGCGTGATGGTTTATAAAGTCAGACAGACACTGTGACATACTATTAAAACTGACGGTAAATTTTCTGCTCAACACACATACTAAATTGTTTAGTGTAAAATTTTGAACCTTACTGTTTAGTAAACAAAAGGTTAAAAATATATTCTCTAATAGCTAAATACAAAACATTCTTGCTTGCAACACTGAGGTGGGGTGGGGATAATGTCATACAATTCAAGGATTCAAATCTCTCTCTTTTATGTATCCAAATTCCTCCTTTCCTGTTAACTTTCCAACCAACGCCGGAAAGGAAAATTTAATCCAGCAGGTTAAAAGTCCGGTCAGTCCTAGAATCTATGTTATTCCTTTCCACCTCCCCCACCTTTTAAACCTTTTCACGCCATTTCATTTAATTACGGCGTATTAAAGCAACGCTGCTAGCCAGGGGAGGCTGAGCGCACGGGAATCTCTCCGATTGGTTCGACTGCCTGACGGCAGGACGCAAGCGCCCAGCAGCCTCCAATTCGGTAAAAGCTATCCGGCCCACAAGTCCGGCCAATCAGCGGTTCGGATGTGATTTAGCTTTTAACGAGAGCAGAGAACGCGGGATCTTGGAGTTAAAAGCAGGGAATTTGCTGTCATTCACTGATATTCGTGCCCTTTGCAAGCAGGGAAGCCGTTTCCATATTTTTCAATCAGCTCTGATATTTAGAAAAAAATGAAAAAAAGTTGTAAATTTTAAAATATTGAGCAAAGAGAAAATATAAAAAAACCTTTAAGAACTTTTTTAAAAATTCTAAAATGTGAAGGAAACAAAATTGTGTGTGTTTTGCAGCATATTTCCCTTTTTTTTTCATGCGAGGAATATACATTTTAGGAACTGTAGATTAGTTGCATCATATGGTTTTCCAGTCATAATTTAATGTAAAAATACTTACATAACTGACTATCACATTCATAGATTTTGTAACTATGTTAAAAAAAACTGTAAACTAACTGTAAACTATGTTTAAAATAGCTTACTATAATATTTCTAACAAATTTTGAAGAATTCTTCAATTTGATTGCAATCTAATTATAATTTCGATATAAAGAAGTATAACGAATGAAATAAGAAAAAGCAGCTATTACAGTGTGAAACTGCCTAAATTATTACAAAATTTAACCTTGTTTTAAGAAGAATCGATGACTTTACAACTTTTTCTAGTCAAATCGATTTATAAGTATTGTTTAGACATTTTAAAACCAACTGACATTCATTGACAGTCTCCTTGAAAATCTGTCTGTTTGAAACAATGTTGCTGACTGAAGTGACTTTTCTCCTCTTGTAACGACCATCTCTACTACTTCATTTTCTAAAGACTACCTAAGAGAAAATTTCAATGATAACCTTGTTGCAACATATTTTCGTCCTCTTTCAACTTTATACCAGAGAGTAACAATTGAAGAATATTACTCATAATAACATAGACTTTTTACTTCTGAAATCGGGCAATTTCGTCGCAGAGGTACTTACCAGTTCTTCCAAAGAATAATCCTTGATGAGCTGTTAATATCACAAACTTTTTAATTCTGTTATTGAGCAATATTTTGTCTGAGAGACATTGCAACTGTTGATGAGACGAGCATGCTATGTACCGACAGTGGCGATTCTTCCAGTTCTAACAAACTAAATGGCGACAACAAACCTAGAAGTAAAACCGTGCCAGCACATTCCATTGATGCCATTCTGGGTCTCAAATATCAAACTCACGTGGCTTCCAGTGCCAGCAATGCCAGCAGCCATGCCGAAAAGCCGTCGTCAGAGGATCCGTATGAAGACGAATTCTGCGATGTAGAGACTGTTGACCAGAAGAAGGACAGGGGCCTTTGTTTCTTCAGAAGTGAAGAGGAAGGACGAATCAAAGGAAGAGAAAAAGGTAACGTTTGTTAAAATCATTTTTAGTAAATCGTTAATTATAAGATATCATCTTTGTTTCATATAACTTCTGAATTATTTGAATAATCACCATTTTTATTAATATTATTATTTCTAAAAATAAGAAAAGTTCGACTAGATAATATTAGCTCTACCAAAAATTTATATGTTATATATTTCTTTCTTTATGCTAAAATATCCCCTAATTTTAGATTAAACTTTTATAATTGATTATGCTAGTATATTAAACTTGAAAAGGTAGTGCATTAACGTTTTCTAACGTTTTGTTTCTGCGAATAAACTTACAAAATCAAGACAAAAAAAATTTGAAATTCAATACAGTGATTACATATAAAACTGAGAAAATATTGCTTGAAACTAAAATTTAGAAAAGTATTGGTAAATTAATTGAGTCTTATTTTAATAAATCTTTATCACCTTGGTAAAATCTTTATCACCAAGATAACAAATCAATTATATTTTATAATCAAGATGATGAATTAATCATGAATACGCTCAAGATAATAAATACCATTAAATGAAAGAATCAGTAGGAAAACTTTTCATATAGCCAACTATTTCGGATGTTTTCATAATTCATAGCAATAAAGTATAAAGATTTAAAATTGGCTAAATTCAGCCTTTTAAATCAAAATATTTAAATAAAATTCTATACTAAAACACAAATAAATATGAATATCTATAATGTAAGCTGGCTGTGGAATATACTGTTATATAGGTCAATAATAACATAAAGTTTAATTTGGAAGTATATACACAGATTTTTTTTAAATCTTATTTAAAAAATAAGCTGTTTATTCTTTACAATAAATTTATTTTTACTATCATTAAAATAAATTATTTTAATCTTTTTTAATGAGCTAAAATATAACACGTATTATTTTTAAAGGCCACTTTAACTACATTAATTTTAAAGCTTATTTTAAATTTTCTATTTTTTTAAATACTTTAAATAAATGAAAATTATTATAACCTTCTTAACTTTTTATAAGCTGATTTACTACAGTGGAAAGCCTTCATCCATTTTTAGTTCAAAAGAGACAAATTTTCGGTGAGTAATTTGTACCGTTACCTGTAATGTAACAAAACTTTATTAAAGATTATTAATAGATCAAAGGCAAACTGTATTTAATCTGTAGATAAAATACAAAATTTCATACAGAGGTTAATGTAAAACTTACCAGAAAATGTTGTAAAAGTTGCAAAGCATAAAAGTGCAGTTTTTCTGTTTTCACGAAGTTATGCATGAATCTGGTGTTCTGTTTGAGGCATGAACATAAAAATAAAATAAATTACTCTGCTTTGCTGGCTTCACAGATAGTTGTTTTTCTTTTAAGTTTGATATTTTTTAAAGTTATTTTTCAGTAAATATATTTTATTGTTATTTCGTAGTTATATTATCTGGTAAAGAACACAGAAAATATACGAAAATAAATCTAAAATTAAACGAACAGCCAAAATAAACTTGCAACAACTTCTTAGAAATACAAAATTTCCAAATGTATTAGGTTTAAAAATAGCACAGCAAGTTAATATTCACTTCCAATATTATTCCACTATTAATAAAATAGAGTTCCAATAATATTTTTAACTTTCCGCATTCTAACAATTAACACAAAATAAAAATAAAAATGCTGTTACAAAAATTCAAAATACTTATTTGATTCTAAATATAATGATAGAATGTTTATTATTACAAAATAAAAGTAAATTAAATCAAAATAGGAAACATAAAAATATAAGTACTTTAAAGAGGAAATGAAATATTCTGACTATATTATTAAACTCATCAGTTCCAGAACTATGTTAAACAAACATTAAAACATATTTGTATACATTTAAAAATGAGAGAAAAGAAGCATTTAAATAAACTTTACCTTCCAAACGATATTTAAAAAACAGAAATTTTTATTTTTATTTATTATAAACTGCATCCAGTGTGCTATTGTGATTTTAAAATATAATTTGATTGGCTTCTTTTTAATCTAATTCAAAAATATATAAACAACATTTCAAGCTCAGTATTAATAAGGAAATTTGAGTAATAGGAATAGATGAAACAATAAAATTGATTGAATATTGTTATGTAACTAAAAACTGTTCTCATTAAAAATAAAAGTAACTTTCAAAAGTTGCTATTAAAAATCTATAAAACGAGTAGACATCATTAAAAAGATAACTTTTTTAAGATTATCAATTTTGCATTTCATATGAAAATTGTTTTTACAGGAAAAATGATGGTGATTTCTTATCTACATTATTACTACAAAATATCTTAGAAGCCTCTTTTACCATTTTTCAACAGACTATCGGTACAAAATTTCATATTTGTGACATGTATTTTATCGATGATGATATTGCAATAAAAATTATAATTATGTATAATTTTTCTTAGGAAAATGGGCTATTATCATAATTTAACATTTGATATTATCTGTTAGATAAGTTTTTATTTTTTGTGATAAATGTTTGCATGAAAAAAATTAATAAATTGAAAGACATATTACTTTGTTAAAGACATTAATCTGAAAATAATTTCATAAATTATACTTTAAAAATAATCCAGTAAAATCTCACAAATAATTTTCATACATTTCTTATCAGTTGGAAAATCTAGATCGACAATTTTTTTAAATAGCATAAATTTTCCTTTAATGATGGCTATTATTAGAGCATCTATTATTCATTTTTTTTGGGAAATACATTAAAAAGAATGAATTTAAACTTGGAATTTTATAACAAGTGAAAAATAATTCTAGATAACTTTCAAAACATTTAATTTCAATATTTATTATTACATTAAAAATATATTTATTTGAACATAAACCAAACTAATCACTAATGATCTTTGTATTTTTAGATTTAAATACCAAAACAACTGTTATTAACACTCGCATTTTAGAAAAATGTTACTTGGCGATCTAAAAATGATGTAAGCATTCTAGTTCAGTCATCAACTGGTGGCTTAAAAGACTGCGAAGTGGCTAGTATAAAAAAACATATATAAGAGATTTATGATAGATTTCTAGAGATGTATAAAGAAATGTGAGAGAAATTTTCAATAAATATAGAAATCTTCGACAGATATAATTTGAGAGTAAATTTACAAATATGTTGTATAAGATACATTGAATAGTATGGGTAAATTATATTAGCGAGAGACATTGCAGTCATTTACGAAGGAAAACGAAAGCGATTCAAGTATATTTTGGTTAATTATCTCTGCTTTATCAAACTTCTTTTTTTTATTTGATTTTTTGAAAAACCTGTCTCATAATCCATTTAGCTAATGAATTGAATTAATCACAATATTAGCAGTTGGTGTTGTTCGAACGTACAAGAGCAGTATTTGTGTGTGTGTATGTGACAGGAAGAGAGAGAATGTGATCTACAGGGCAAATCATTAGACCTAGAGCTATAAATGTGGCACGCCTATACCTTGGATGTCGGGAATGTGTATCTGAGAACGAATTTTTGGTATTTGTATTTAGAATTTTAATTAAGTGAAATTGGGGCGTATTCCCTCTTTAACGTATATATATATATATATATATATATATATATATATATATATATAATCAAGGTTCAACGGTTTATTTGTAAATAATAATAGAAATATATCTATAAAAACGGGTCTAAATGAAGTAAATAACTACATAGTATGTAACATGAGTAATAATGCTTAAAGAAAACGAAGAATGTTTAGCTTTTAAATAAAAAGAGACAAACTTCAACCAACTCAGTCTCTGAAACTGACAGTTTTATGAATATTTGAAGATCACTATTCAATAAAAACGAGTAATTTTAAACCACTTCATCGACCATTTCGAAGATCATGCCCCAATCAATGCCCAAGATTTCTCAAGACTGACTAGTCTAAAAATGAAAATGTTGAATGTTTCTAACGTTTCTATTCATAAGTCGATCAAATTTGATAGCAGAAGATGTAAACCTTCATTTATTTATTTGAAAGTTGAATTGTCAGGAATATTTCGTAGAATAGGATTCCTTAGAACTAAAATATGTATAAAACTTAGACAATAATTTTTTAATCATTAAATAAAATAAAATATTATTATTTGCGTCCTTTAAATCTTCATAAATTCATCATAAAATTTAGCTAAAACTAAAACCTGAATTTTATGATGAATCTAAGTAATTTTTGTTGAGTAATTCTTGAAATTTTTCAGTAGTAAACGTAATGATTCTCTTTTTACTTACATATATTTTTTAAGTGCTTGGTTTCTGTAAAAAAATGTTTTTATATCACTTTGCAGTTTAATCATTTCCACTTTACTTTAAAGTTGAAATTTTGCGAGAGCTGACAGATAATTAGCGAGACATATAGTACATTACGGACTTAAGGCCTTTGTAACTGCATAAGTGAACTATATGACATTCAAAATTTGAACTTTAGAAATATTTTTATAAAGTAGCTGTGAAAAAAGACGTTACATAAAGTATTTAATTGACAATGATGTTACATAAAGTATTTAA
>JAPMOQ010029703.1:2544005-2574775 GCA_026543055.1 Argiope trifasciata | reverse complement strand
GTTTTATCAATTAGTCAATGGTTAAATTTGTAAACCTGTGTGTTTGTGGGTGGGCGATCGTGTTTGTGTTTACATATACATTTCAGTTCAGTAAACAAACTTTAAAGGTAAAATTATTAAGTTTTATCAATTCGTGAATGTTTTTCCGATCACGGATTGATATAATAAAATAAACAATATTTCAATGCAAGATTTTAGCTTAAAAATCAAATCAAATTTTTTCATTACATAAAACGCCAACTTTTCCTACATAATTATTCTAATTTGTGAAACTTCTTTTTAAAACTTTATAATGTTAGCACTTGTAGCTTTCTAAAAATACTTAGGTATCTAAATTTAAACTCAAAGTCTGAAGTGTTGAAAGTAGCTTTAATATATACATGAAAGTAAAATTCTTACTAGTGAAGCAACAATCATATAGTGTATTTTTTATTATTTATTAAGATACTGAAAAATAAGTAAAAGATATTAAAAAAATAAGCACGCGATGTACTTATTTAGTTTTTTGTGTTTTTTTCTTATTAATATTTTTTAAGTGAGCTTTTCCCAAAAAGGAATATTTAAGGGGAAAATTCTAATTCATCGAAAATTCTGATAAGATGTAAAGAGATATAATCAGAAAATTATGCTGGACGAACGACAATTCTAAAAAATGGTAAAACATCTCGACTAATTCTAATATTAGGAACTCTTCGGATAATTAGGGAAGGAAGGGGACTTTCTTTTCCAATATATGCCCTTTTTTTAAAAAAAATTCAAAAATTAAACTTGTTAATCGCACTTGAGTTGTAACTGAGGGGGAACATAATCCAACATCCTTATGTCTGAGAATATATTAGGTTGTTCGGAAAGTAATTTCGTTTTTTCCCGACAGAGGATTTAATTGTATTTTTCGCACCCAATTTCATACTTAAACCGCAAAATCATTTTATGTTTTAAGAACTGATATAGCAAGGCTTGAGTGTGAAAAAGTGCTGCTGATTCTTCGCAGTAGTTTTTGGATGGTGCCCTTTTAAATATGGAGAGCAATAAACAGCATTTTCGTCATTTTTTTCTTTTTTGCTATATAAAAGGTAAAAATGCTGTCAAGCCAGAAATAAATTAGCCAATATGTGTGGAGAAGATGTGTTAACAGTACATCAGTACCAGAACTGATTTGCAAAATTTTTCCTTCAAATGAGGAGGCCAAAAACCACCTCGATCAGTTTTTTTTACAGCAAAGACCAAAACTTTTATGAGCGTGTAATCATGTTACTACCAAAAATATGGCAAAAGGTATTAGACCAGAATGGCAATTTTATAATTTAATAAATAATTTATTCATTAAACGAAAATTTCTTTTCATTTTGACAAAAAAAAAACGAAATGACTTTCCGAACAACCCAATATTTTCACATCCTTTTGCACATAAAGAGACCGAGATTCAATTCCTGATGTTTCTAGAAGTTGGTAGAAATTTCTTTTCAGGGCTAAAATACATCACATCACTGGTCATGTAAATGATAGTAGCCTACTTTCCAAACTTCATTTTTTTTAAAAAAAACTCCATCATCCAAAAATTCCCCTTTTTTTCCAGTTTTCTTATATGCTATTATTATTTATATTAGAATATTTTTTCATTATTTATTTTTGACACTTTAGCATTTTAAGGTATTATTTATCCTTTTGATATTACTTATTAGTTTGTTTTAGTCTTGTAAGCACATTAATTTTGTTTCTACATTTATATTTTATCTTTGCTTTGCATTGATAATTTTTTTCTCATTAGCATTTTTTAATTTTGTGTGTTGATATTTTAATTGTAAGTGCATTTTTATTTCAATTCAACTTTTAAAACAACAGCCATGCTTGTGCCGTTCCATGACTAAATTTATCAATTCTCTGAACAGAATAAGGATTGGCAATGTTTATTTTTGGGGCCATGATACTACTATACAAGCAGTTTCCATAGACCAAAAATTAATATGAAAATAGAATTTTAATGTGCTTTTCAGTCATTAGAGTTGAGAAAATGGCATACGTTCACTAAACAACAGGTTTCATGTTCTCGGACTGTGCTACAAGCAAACGAGTTGATAACAAAAGCCTAATATCATTATTACAAAAATATATTAATTACACATTAATTAATTAAAACATTATTCCGACCTTTAAGACATTAATGAAAATCTTAAAGAAACGAATAATACAGTCTCATTAGATGTGCAATCATTTAAAATAAATTTTTCATGGTACGAAATCTCATTGATTTATAAGACGATTCTAATTTTTTTATCTGTGTAATTTCTTGTTAAAAACCTTTTCTTACCTTTGTATTTATAAGCTTTTTTCGAGAAAAAAAGAAACACTCCTTTAAAAACAGAAAATCGGATATTAGTTAAATCGAGGATCTTATAAATTTATAAATAAAAATTTTTTAATATAAGCTATCATTTTCTTTTTATTATGAAACTGGAATTTCATAAAACAGTTGAAATTAAACCAATTAAATATAAAATATTATATTATTAAAAAGTAAATTTTAGAGGCCTGAATGATGTATCCTCTTACCTTCCAATGATCTATTTTATCTTTCACATACTGGCAGTTGTAATAATGCAATAGTTTGTTACATTGCAAACATAGGCCTGAGTAATAAACGAACAGCAAGCTTCTTAACCTTTTCATGGAAAACCGTAACGATTTCATCTTCCACATAGTTCTATAACCTTTGCTATTTTACAGCGTTTTTAGAATTTAATTATTTCTGATGCTTTATTCCCCCCAAACATAATTTTGTCATCTTATTATGTCATCATATTGCACTCAGTCTTTAATAACAGACATTTTTTAAATAAATAATAATATATTTTTTTGAAAAAAAAAAAAAAAAAGGATAGTTTCATTTAGAGAAAGTTTGAATTCCCTTGACTTGATATCCCATGGAAAATATGTTGGCAGAGATTAGATGAATGTCTTATTTATCCGAAATAGACGCTTCCAATAAACATGTAAAATTTTTTCGCGCAAATTGAAGAAAGTTTTGTCAAGTACTCTCATCTTATCCATGCTTTCAAGCAGAGATTTTACCGATTTTTTTTATGTCTTATGCTGTCTGTGTTTTTCAATTTCCAAAAATAAGAATGCTGTTGAATAAGAAAATAAATGTTGCTTACTAGAATATAATACATTTTTAAGTTGAATATATTGTATGACTAAATGCATTTAATATGTATTTCCGAAAGTCATTCACTTCAGAAAATCGAAAAATTTAATGAAATAATGATTAAAAGTTTAAAAAAAATTGAAATCTTCTTTCACACATTTCAAGTTATCATGTGAGAACCTTAGTATTATCATTTTCTAACCGAGTTCAAGAAACTCTTCTCGAGGCTGCAATTCTTTTACTCGAGAAACAATTTTTTGCCGGTCAGGAACACTCACGTGACTATTAGATTATACTAGCATTGATATTTAGAAAAGCTAATCTTTTTTTTTCTTTACATCTCAAAATTGTTTCCAAAACACCAAAACTTTTTCTTCAAGCGAAGAAAAAAAAATGTACGAAAATCTAGTTTAAAAGGGTTTGGAATAATTAAATGATTATCACTTTTCTAAAAGTTGCAAAATCGTCAACTTTTCGAAGAGCAATTTTTTTTTCTCCTTTTTAAATCTCAAAAACTTCTGAGCACCAAAACATTTTTGGCAGCTAGAAAAGTAAAAAATTAAAAATTTTCAAAATAATTTCCCAAAATTTAAATGATTTATAATTTGAGGGGAAGTTTTCTTTAAAAGCAAACAGAAACATAAATAAAAAACAATAAAATATTTAACCCTTTCTGAGCCATTAATGCCCCTTTACTAACCTGCTTTTATGTTAATTTCTGGTTTTAATTCGATTTCGAAATAGTTTGATGTAGTCGAGATGGCAACAAGTACCTAAAACTAATAAAAAACGGATGATTAATTATAATTAATATGTATGAGATTAATTGCTCTGCCACGCATTAATAATTCATAAATAAACTCATTAAGGATTTAATTAATGTACATCTTATTAATTAATCTTAAATAATGAATAACTTTGACTATAACATATTAATAAAATTATATTTTTTACTATTTTTTTATTAATTATAATTAATAATTTTACTGCCATAATTTTTCATGGCTTAAGGGTAGCGTATCTTCCCCGTGATCTGGATGTCCGCGTTCGAGTCCTGATTCGGGCATGTTATGTTCTTCTCTTGTGTTCTGCCTATGAGATTTATGAATGAGCCCCCATCCCCTGTAAAAAGGGGTTGTGTAAGCGAATGCGAGTGTGTGTAATCTTCATGTGAGATCGAAATCAGACTTCTGCCTTCGGGTGCTCAGTGGTTTTTACCTTCTAAGTTACTGCATCTCTTTTTCTTGTTAACACGGGCAAGGCATCATAATCAACATCAATAATTTTCCTTCAGAAGTGTTAAGATAAAGTAATCTTACTTAAATCCAGATTCCTTTTATGACTGATTAGTTAGGTGAAAGGGAATTTCGTTTACTGATAATTTTTGTGTATTGAATAGATTTTTATAAATAAAAGCTCAAATCCTCGTTACCCTGTTTTAAAATGCATTATGGGATTATAAAATTATTTGCCAAACTTAAATTTGTATTCATGGCCTTTTTTTTCTTTCTATGAATACTGTTAAGGTTTTAAAGATTGCCGTATGAAAGAAATCCGATTGCATGAGATCGTGAGGAAGTTATGAAGAATCGAATCAGAAGAATTAACAAGATTGATGACAAAAGACGATAGGCATTTGAGCTTCTTTATTTTTAGTTCAGAAATTAGGCAGATTGGTAGCTGTGTAAATTTTCATGAGTACATGCATATTTGCTTCTTAAAAATAGAAGTATGTGTTCGATTGCACGTGTATAGACAACTCTGTCGCAATTGCAACTATGAAATTCGGCACACAGGTAGTCATAATAACGATTCAAAGCACCTAGAATCCCAAATTTAAAATGTTATGCAAAAAGAATCTAATTTAATATTTGAGTTATTTTAGATGATTTTTACTTACATTTTAATCTAATATTGCTTTTGATTTATGATTGATTTGATTGGGGATTTAATTGTTCTATGGATTTTTCGCGCGTCGTTTTTATACGTTGTAGAAACAAATCAGTGCAAAATCGGAGAAAAGAAACGAAATATATTCAAAACGTCTGACAAATTTTAATGTATTTTGAGAATTTAAAAAAAAAAATGTAATTGGTTCCCCTGACATTTTTCGGAATTAGAATTAAACACCAGTATTCAACATATTAAAGCTATTACATTAAAAAAATTTAAATGATTATTCAAACCATTCTCTTTAATTTAAAACAGGGAGCATCAAAATACTTTTTACCAATTGCTTTTATGAAGGAATTTAAAAATAATTTTCTATTTTCCGCAATTCTGTTTCTATGCTCATTTATCAAGGAGTAAAATTAGAAAGTCAAGAACGATGAACAATTTTTTTTTGCATACTTTAAATTCTAGTATCACCGTTTGTAGCAAAGCTGATGCACATATTTCTTCTTTTCAAACGAGTCCCTTTTAATTAATTGTTTTTGTTCTATGTTATCCGAGGCTCAACCCGTTAGATCATTATTTGAAGGGCAAAGATGTGTCATTTCTTATTTTGATTTTGTTCATACGTCACATCACATCTAGCTGTGTGTCATAATTATATAGTTAAAATTTAAAAACCGAAAATTGAAGAAACCGGATGATAGTATCAGCATTAGTATATTAACACATTAATTTGAACATTATAAGATTTAATGTACAATAATCTGTATGCTCTCAAAACCACGATATTTTATACCCAGATATAAATAATTATATCATTGCAAATTATTGTTGCATCAAAATAGAAACAATACAGCAAGATATGACTTAGCAGAAGACTCTATGCTTAGAAAAAAATGGCTGGTGAAAAATCAAATAAAAGATCGGAAAAGATTTGAATTTATTTTTCTTTTTTAACTTTTAAAAATAGCGAAAACCACTCGATTAAATATTTTATGAAATAATGAATATAGCTCGAATATTTTTGTAGTAATGAAATCTCTTGTTGAAATTTATTCAAAAGTTATTTTTAAAAATACTCAAAATCTTAAAAGAATTGTCTGAAAACTAAATTGGGATATTTGAAAAGACAATTTCGTAAATTTCAAAAGGGTGTAAAAATAAGTTTCCTATAATTTTTTCTGGATTTAGCTTGGAAGAAAACCAAAATCTCGCTTATTTTAGTTTTTAGATAAAACAAAAGATAATTTTTGAAGTATCAGTTTTAATTTAATTTTGTTCGATTTTTAATTTCTGAAACTAGAATAAACTCTTCAGGGTTTTGTTTTTACTTTTCTTCTTTTTAAATATTTATGAATAGAATATTGTATTCTAAAAGTATCTTTAAATCTTTAAAAATGTTCACAAATTGAGTGAAGTTCCTGAAATTTCGCTTCAAACAAATAGCCGAATATATTTAGGAATAAACTTTTTATATGAGCTTTGTGGTAGTTGCTTTTCCAATCTTCTTTTTTCTTAACTTGAATGAAGTTTATTAAAATTGTACGAATTAAAACCTATTACAATTAGCCATTTAAGGAATGATGAATTTTCAGGTTTTTAACTATAGAATTTTTAATTGAATATAACTCATTTAAAAAGATGGTATTAATGTTTTTACACATCCTTTCAAATTCCCTAATGTGATGTTGCACTTTGAGGCTAAGATCAAAAAAGTAAAACAAACAATTATTTTTTAAAAAAAGGAAAAAAATGTATATATTACAATTTTATTAGTAAATATATACAATAATAGCTTATCATTAGCAGTTTTGATATTTTTACTGATTTTAAGAATATTTGCTTTTATTCTTCTAAATCAAAGTGTTGTCATCGAATACGATAACATATTACGCAGAGTCACATGCACAGTAGATGTTAAGGTAGCGCAAAACGAAGATCAGATATTTGTAGTAAAAGTCTTTATTGCTTCATCATTAAGCAAAAATACTCAACTTGAGTAATAACGAAAAATAACTTTTAAAAACATATAGAAAAACAAAAACGATTCATCTGATCTCGTATGCGGATCTTATATATTAAGTAGTTATCCACAACGCGACGGAATAACAAACAAAAAAAAAACAAGATTGTCACTGGGAAACATTCTTACCTAAAAATAATTTTTAAAAAACTGTATAAAATAAATTGGATTTATTTTTAAAACAAATGTGGCTTTACATATTAACTCATTAATCTGCAGTCATCCGTGCAGAAAATTGTTGGTAAACGTATTAAAAAACCATTTTACAGCTGATAGTTTAGGATTAATAAACATGGAGGGTTGCACTATAGAACATCGTATTACCGTAAGATTTGAATTAAATACATAGTTTTTTCCCTTTTAATTGTTATATTTTTGTAGAATCGCAGGCCAGCTGTAAATTGCGAAATTCGTGATAGAAAAATCATTCAAAATTGTTTAAAGGGCAAAAAGCTGAAGCTAGGCTACTACATTTTCTGTAGATTTCTTGGGTAGCAAGTCCTTAGTAATTTTTAGAAATTTTTATTTCCTTTTTTAATGAAAGTGGCAAATTAAAGGCTTTTCAAAATTTATAACAACGCCAATTTTACAGAGTTTTAGAATTCCTATAATAAGCTTTTTAGTGATATTAATTTTTATCTAAATAGCTTTATCAGCCATTTTAGTTAATTTAAAAAATATATTAAAGTATATTTTACAATAATACTTTTGGTTGTTTTATTCACAGAATTTAAACTCAGGTGCGTTGCGACAATATTAAATACATTTTTATTTATGAATATTATAACTGCTATATAATTAAAATATATGATAAAAACAAAGGAATTAAGTCTAAAACAGTATCATGATACGATGCTTTATATTTGAGGTTCAAATCTCCATTCATTTTTTTTTCTGCTACTGGCATTTCAGAAATAATATTCTCTTCGTAAATTTACTATTTTTTTAATAATTCTCTAAAATCCAACCAATATTCTTGAGAGCTTACATTGGCATAGTCAAAACTCACGATTCAAAGGAGGGAAGTTTTGCATTTTAACTGCCAGCTGGGGTTTTAAGTTAATCAGATTCAAACTTCAGTAAATAGACGTGAAGTAGGCTTTAGTAATCTTGCTCACGTGCTAAGGATGTTTTAAGCTGTCTGAGTTTGTTGTTATTTCGGTTTTTTTTTTCAGTCCAGAGCAGAGGAGATATTTTTAGAGAGATATAAATGGTATTGGGATGCCTAGAGATTGTGTTTCACTAGAATTTATTGGAGTTAAATTGAATTCACACTCATTCTCGGAATTTTCAATTAGGCAGGCTAGGCAACTGCCTGGATCGAGAGAGGGAAACAAGCAGGTCAATTGAAAGCTTTAATCTCCTAATTGTCAAATCAATAATGTAAAAAAATTCAATGAATGATAAAATACTAAGATAAGTATTTTATCATAAGTGTTCTAATTTTTATATATTTTATTTCGTTTATTACAATACTAGCAACACCCGGATAGCTTTGTCCTTATTATAACATTCAAGCTGGAAAGTTAGCTTTAAACTTAAGCTTATCCTACAGCCCATATGAAATGATCATGTTACGCAACATCAAACAAAAAAAAAATATACTTAAAATCATTAAAAAAACACACCCCAAAACAGTTTTATAGCACACATTCGGAAATATTTAGATAAAAAAGTAAAAATATAATATATTCATAGACAAAATAATTGGCTAAAAATATACAATAAAAAAGCTATTTCAAAATTTAAAAATATACAAATAAGTCATTGTACACCTGAATCGTAGAAGGACAATAGTTAAAATTGTAATTATAAAATTACTTTTATTTTTATTTTGATATGACTTCAATATACTAAAACCTTCCACAATAAATGCTCTACAAAATGGTACAATTATATCCAATATCAATTATTTTTTTGGGGGGGCATAAGGTGTTTTGAATCGCTGTTTTAAAATTAGGCATAAAAAATGTATCGCATATGCATACCACAGCTTTTGCTATTTGCGCATGCACAGTTTGAAATTTTTGCACATGCGCGTTTAAGTGCAAAGCACAGTTACTGCTTTAAACTTAGAATATGAAAAAATGTGATAGTAAAGATATAGATATTGCTTAATGTATTAAAATATGACTGCTTTAAATATAAAATATGAATGATTCGTTCGTTGGAAATAATTCAAATCGCAATTATAAAACTCCTTTTTTTTATTTTGATGTGACTTCAATATACTAAATCCTTCCCCAATAAACGCCCTAAAAATGGTACAAATACCTTCAACATTTGTTAAGTATTTCTCGAGTTTTTCTCTTTCAAACATCCAGACGCTTTCAAGAGATTTCATTGTATTCTATGCATAGATTTATATAATTGAGCATCTGTTTCAGTAATAAGTGCAATGATATTAAAAATGTTGAACAATCTAGGATTATATAAGATAAATAAAAAAATACGTATTCATAAAATTAACAAAAAGATTTAGCTTAGAATAAGTATTAATATACTAAAAGTGTGCTGAAATATAGAGTTAAATAGAAGAAAAAAAGAAAGGCCACATAATATACATTCCATAGGGCCGCAGAATACTTAAATCTGTTCCTGCTTCTACTTCAGAGGAAATGTAGATGTCCGAGGTCACTTTGTCCAACAGAAGAGGCCTATCATAAACATGATTCATAAACTTGTCTAAACGTGTCCGATGAAACGGCTCAAAATAGCCATCATACATTCTGTAAGGTAATCATCGTAAATTCTCATTCTATATTAGAGCTAAAATATTCTGCGAGTTTTTATTTTTTGTCGATCATCAAGGCCAATCACTCAATTTATTAAGATATTATGATTCATAAACTTGTCTAAACGTGTCCGACGAAACGGCGCAAAATAATCATCGTCTATTCTGTAAGGTAATCATTGTAAATTTTTATTCCATATTAGAGCTAAAATATTCTGCGATTTTTATTTTTTGTCGATTTTTAGGCTTATATCTGCTAATACAAGGAGAGTTCAAATGAAAAGGTACAAAACAGCACTATGGGTATAAATGAAAACTTTATTCAAAGGATACACCTTAAACCTGAGCACACGATTCCATTTATTAACGAGCCGAAGGATTCCTTGTTCTCAGATTTTCTGTGGCCTTGACGAGACCTAATCCTTCAAAGAGTATAAATAAAATTAATCAGTCGTTTTCGATTTCAATTGCCACTGTTTTCCGATTTCATTTTTATTTGTTGTTTATTATTGAAATTTTTATATCTATAGTTCTATCTTACATGTATTAAAAACAAAGTCTATTTTAGAATCTATAAAGTTTAAATATTTTCAGATCATTAAACATTTCAAATTTTTCTGAAAAAAACCATCTGTACAACCTTGTCTTGTTTTTCTGTACAACCATCAAAAAACCATCCGTACAACCTTGGATGGCGTAAAACGTTCTTACCTGAAGGAATTTACCTGTCTCTAACTATTGAGTCATGAATTGACAGAACATCCTGTTTAATATTAATGATATAATTTTGTAAAGTTCGTCTTTCGAAACGTGAGTCTGACCAGGTATGTATACAATTTTAACATATTACCATTAAAATCCTGAATGTCTGAGTAATCTATTTCAAATATATATATTTAATACTCTTTCCCAATACAGTTTATAAAATACTTGTAACTCCAGAACACGAAACTAAATTTATAAATACGTAGAATTCGTTAACAAAATTATGTTTACAAAGCATTTCAATACCTTCAAAATATGAACCATAATTACAATATAGGACTTCAAAATACACATATTTTAGTTTTATAAGTATATCTCTATAAATTTATCGCAAGTCTGGCCCTTTTAGAGTCGGAGATTTTAAGAAGGTGTCACTATAAGCGGTCAGTGAACATGACAGAATGTAAACAATCAGTTTAATTTTTAATAATATTTTGTAATGCGTATTCATTAGGCGCCAATTTTGTAGACCAAATGGTCCGAAGGAACAATTTGTTGTATTTGATGATAATGATGATGCCGTGTAAATTTTACCACGGAAAGGAAGACGCCGTTGCTCTGAGGCTAAAGATCCTTGAATAATCGAAGGCGCAAGTTCGATTTCTAGCTCATGAGCAGATGACACTTACACATTCGCTAGCACAACTTTTTTTTCACATACCTCACAGATAAAACACAAGAGAGGAACAACCATGCCCGAACCATCGTTCAAACTCGGGACACCCAGATCAAGGGGAAGATCTACCCATAGGAATTGTCGGAATTGCTCTGTTTAATTCCATTAAAAGAAATATTGATTCACAAGTCTTTTAACAATGAATCAAATGAGACAGTCATTAACACCACGTTATTTTGATAATTCCATATTTGCTTTGTTTATTGAACCATGTACAATTTTTACTGTACGAAATCATGCACAATTTCATCATAATCCAAACAAACTTTAATTTATATCCTATCCTATCAACGTCTGGGTAATCCATTTCAAACTGTAATTTTGTTCAGAAATAATTTAAGTTCCCTTTCTGATTTTTTTTAAAAACTGAGCTGATAATAAACAGAATATTTTTCCTTGTCTTCAAATAAGGGAAGAAAATTATTTGATTAAATGTTTGAGGAAATGCTGAAAACGATTTGAATATATTGCAACAATGAATGCTATTTTTGAAAATTATCCAAAAATATTTTTAGAATAATATTAAAATTCTGTAAAATATAAGAAGATAAGCAAATTGATACACTTAAAAACAATCTTTTAATGGTAAAATGATGAAAACATTATTTTCATGCTGTAATATTTTTGGAAATCAATGGAGGAAAATAACAAGAGTTTCTCTCAGATTTTAATAAATTGAAATTCTTATTAAAATTTCAAAAGAAATAGTGCTTATGTGTAGATTTCCATTCTTCAAAGTATATTTGTTTAAAATTTTATGGCTCTAGATCGAACAGTCTGATCTATTATCAATACACACGCCAACATTCACTTTTATTATTAATATAGATATAATTTTCTCTAAAATTAGATAACAACTAGATACCGTTAAAAACAATCTTTGAATCGCAAAATAATGAAAAGAAATATTTTAGGCTTCAATGTTTTTGGAAGTTATCACGAGAAATAATCAAATTTCATTTAAATTTTAATAAATTAAAACTGTAAGTAAAATTTTAAAAAATTGTGACTAGATACAGTTTTTATTCTTCAAAATGTTTCACCTTTAGAGATTTTTGTTAAAAACAATCTGATTTATAACCAATACGCAGATACACACATATTACTTTTCTTATTAATAGATACATGATTTTCTGAAAAATAAGGCTACAGCAAATTGATATAATTAAAAAAACAATATTTGAATCATAAAATTACTTTTAGGATACAATATTTTTGGAAGTTACCTCAATAAATGGCTTGAATTTGTTTAAATTTTAATAAATTAAAAATTTTTAAAATGATGACTAGATGCACATTTTCATTCTTTAAAATATGTTTACTTCAAATTTGGTGGCTTTAGACCAAACATTCTGACTTGTAATCAATACGAGTATATACAATCCTTTTAATATTCCTAGAGACATAATATAATCTCTGCAAAATTTTGGATATATATAGATTTTCGATAATTATGAATTTTTCTATAAAAAACATTTTTAAAGAGCCTACCCTAATAATGTAACTCTATAATTCAGTTTTATATTACTAAAGTTTTATCTTACCATATTACTAAAAATCTGCTGTAAAAGTTAGAAACAATACATTGACGTAAAATATTTGTCCTATCTTATATTGTTCATTATAAAATGATTATTTCTCCTACGTCACTTACTAATAACTTCTGCTGATTATGGGCGTATATTTTTTTGATGCTGGAGGAAGTCATTGAGGAAATTGGGAAATGACTACTGGTGGTTTTTATTAGACATGTCAGTAACAGGTCAAATTTAAGGAAAGAGCTAATAGTTCACTACAACAAGTGGAAAATAATTGCTGAAACTAGAAGAACAGATATTTCATAGGTTTACTGATAGGCTTCATTTTTTTTTCAAACATGCTTAATAATTTTCAATCTAAATTGTAAAATAAACTAAGTTAGGAATATATTCTAATCATACTCTTATTCATCATTTCATTATAAAGGATGTCCAAGTTTAATGCTAGATTTGAGCTTGCCATTATTCGTGCAGTAAAGTGTTGACAATAAACCAATACGTAACAACTAAAAGTTTAGAATCAGTAAAAACAGAGTGTTACACGATAAAACAATGTGTTAATTCAAAGTTTGAATTAATTTTTTTAAAAGTTTTTTTTTTCTGCCGGCTTTCTGGAATTTGGGGTCATACGTCTCCCTCGTGGTATGAGCTCCCCAGGTTCGAGTTCCGGTCCGGGGATATTTGTTCTTTTTCTGTTTTCTATCTGTGAGTGTGTGAAAGAGCCGCCACCCTCTGTAAAAAAGGGTTGCGCATAAAGTAGCACTATGGTAGCCCTAAAGTAGCCCTACCTTCTTGGCTCTATTTGGTGATGCTGAAAGAACAAGAGAAGGCTACTCTGCTTCAATCACTGACAGATAACTGTCAGGGAGCTTGAAAAATGCCATAAGTCACAACACAACAGTTTTTTCCTTTTAAATTGTTCTATCTATATTGAATCGTAATGTACACAGGATGGAATTGCATATGAAATAGCACATAGGAAATGGCCACTACGACTGTTCTGGCACATACGCACTCTTTTTTCGAAATTGTCCCATTATCATATTGTATAAATGTGGCTAAATTTCGTTGATGCGGCGTTGAATTTCCTTCTTGAATGTATACGTGTTTGTGGGCTTGTCGACATAAACTTTTGATTTCAAATAACCCCATAACAAGAAATCTAATGATTTTAAATCAAAAGGAGGCGAATTCTCAAAATTTCGAACTGTGGCGCCAGTCTCCGTATAGGGCATACACGCTTTACGCATAAATATCTCATTTTTGGAGAAATTGTGTCTATGTGCAACATCTGTCAAGTTCAATTTAGTGCTCTTGATAGAATGCCCTGTATTTAATTCTTATAATTCTTGTTTTATTTAACCTCGTGTTCAACACTACAAGACTTGGTGGGTAAAAAATACCACTCAAATATTTTTAAATTCTTAATATCTATTGGGTTTTTTACGTGCATTTAATTTTATTTCTCTGTTTTTGTTAAATATTGCTATTTAGGTTCTTGGTTTTGACATCATTTTAACAAATTTTTATAACTCGTATTCTTAATTTTACAGATAATAAAAACATTTTTATCTCAGTCTTGTGGAGTTCTATCTCTACACATTAGTGCTACATTTTAACAAATGAGTTTTTTTAAAAAGTTTTTTATACTTTTACCTTTTGATTGGCGCAGTATGGCCAAAAATGGTTCTTACGCCATTAAACCACATAAACCAACCAACCAGCCAGACTTCATTACTTTTGAAATACTATTCAACAAGGAAAACACGTTATTCTCTCATGTAAAGCTCCATTTTTACTAACAAACTAACAGTAGTTAAATGAGTTTTTAACACTAAACCTACCAGCATTTCACCGATACGTTGGAACTGCTATTGGAAACCGGTCATCTGACCGGATCGTGGTAACTTTAGCGTTAAAATAGAGTTGTCAATACTTTTAATACGAGTGGTGGCGGATTTAACGCTTGCTCTAATTTTGAGATACCCTTTATAATCTCACTAATTATAGGAACTGTTTGTGAAAGTGTGTGTGTCCCTGTGCATGTTGATGCTATACTATGCTAATTATTAAATCTAGAACTACAAAATTCAACAAAGGTGATAAGAAGGTGAGAATGAACATCTCAAAACGAATTTTATAATGCTTATTAGATATTAATTAATAAAAAATTAAGTTTTCTTGATTAATTAGAAAACATTATTCGAAATATTACTACATAAACAGATTTTGAACCATTTTAAAATTAATAAATGCTGTAATTTTAATTGCCAGGCAATTTTTCCCTGAATTTTTTACAATTTGATAAAGAATTTTTTTAGGTAGCATGAGTTTTAACAATGAGTTTTAGCAATAAAATTTAAATAGTTTTCTTCTCTTTATCAAATATTTAATCTTTCAATTTTTTATCACTGTTTTGAAGGCAAGGAAGAAATATTAGCTCCTTATGTGCGTAGTTTACATAATGAATCAGGAACTGAAATTATATTATTCTAGCATATAAAGCGTAATTAAAAAAAGATTACCCGAACATTAAGTTTTTAATGGTATTATGATGTAATTGAATTTGACTTTTCCTTCATTGCGAGAATCCTGAAAACTAAGTTATATATAGAGGAAATCTAAATACAATTTATTGTCCCGTCTAACTAGCTTGTCACGAAAAAGCTAGTAAATAAAATTTAATATGCATGCTATAAAATAAAATTTAATGTGTTCTAAAGGCAATGTGGATCAATAATCCTAAGCATTGTTTTGCAATTTGTTAGCCAAATTTTATATTGAAATTTGAACTTTAAAATATCACAATGGATCTTATTTCACTATGGATGTAATAATAAGGTAAAACAGTACGTTTAGAGTGATTTTTTTGAAAAACGTTCGAAAACGGTTATATTTTTAAATATTTACATAAAAGGGAAAACATTTATGAAACCAAAATATATCAGTTAGGTGGCAAAAGTACTTTTTTTAAAAATATTAAAATGAAAAGGATTTTTTTAAATCTAAAAAGAGGTATAAAGCGAAAATTTTCTACTTTAAGGGTTTATCAAATTATTTGCATAAAATTTTGCAGATAGTTTAAGAAATATATTATCTAGTTCCTGAAAGCAAAAATAAGTTCGTGTTCTTATTCATTAAATATTGAAATTTGACTGATAAATAATAGATTTTCAATTTTTTTTTCACGTTATGAAGCCTTAAAACAATTCTAAAATTTTTCTAAATGATTTGATTACTTAACTGCAAAAAATACAGAGAAATTGCTAAAAAAAATCTGAACAAAAAAATTCATTAGATTTTTATACATATGGTTTATTGTAAGAAAATTTTATCATATTCTATGTATTAGAAAAAAGCATTTAAAAATGCAAAATAAGATTGAAACAGATGTAAATGAATATATAAAAATAAGTGTAACTTTCCAAAAAATAAACATAGCAACAAAATTCTGATGGTTTTATAGATAAACCTGTTCTAAAATAAAATAAAAATAAAAATTTTAAAAAAATCAACTTTTTAATGTAATTACCTGCCTTTTTAAACTTAATAAGTCATTTGGAGAATAAAGATAATCTAAAAATTGTCTTTTGCTAAGAAATAAATCGTATTTTTCTTATTACAGTTCCTTAAAATAAAATTGGCACAGGAGATATTTTATTAGCAGTTAACTTCTTGAATTTCATTTATATATATACTAACATAAATATTGTCCACAAAGGGTTATATTGTTTCGTAGATTTTTGTTCCCTTTATTAAATTGCTAGTTCGATTTTAATAATTACTTTCCTTCTATAAGCAGATCCTTTGAGTATAGCCATTTAAAAAAATATATTAAAAAAATGTTTAAGATTAAAAATTGAAAATACAAGTTGCTTTTTCTTTTCTTAAATCAAATTTTTGCCATTTCATTTCATTAATTGTATAACATTGACTATTATTTATGAATATTTAATGGAAAACTTTTATTAATTAAATTTTTTAATAATACGTAATGGGAATTTTCAATTTAAAATCAGACTACCATGAAAATCTTCGAGAATTTTTTCCAATTTTTCTTACGCTTAGGAAGTGGCGGATCAGAAATAAGCAAAACGGGATATCTATCGAATTTATTTGTTAAGTCAAATAAAATTAGAGGCGTATTTATTGCCATTTATTTCTCCGAGATTTAATTCCCATCTCTTACAATATCTTCATATTTTTTGTTTGTTATATTTCATATGCAAGAAAATAAAAATTGTGAGTGCTCTCCTTTAGACTTATTTGTAAAAGTATTATATCATATTTAAGAAAGAAAGAAAACTGCGAGTTTTCCCTTGAACTACTTATACAAAGCTTCTGGTAATTTTGATATCGATAACAATAATATAATATATCATTTACAAAGCTGCAATAAATTGTGTACCATAATCAAATTACCTAGTATCTAATTTTTCAGATAGTCCTGTTTTATTACAAAATGGCAGAAAAATCAACAATCAACAATGAGCGTTTTTTGTCCAAAATTTGATTCAATGATCTAATTATAATCTATAAAAACATGAGCTCATTTTTCTATATTTAGCTTATTACTGCTTTGAGATATCGATGAACATATAACATTTAAATATCGATGAAACTATAAAACCTAACTATAGAGGAACATATAGATAAACTTCTGATATGGCGATTTCATCCATAATTTCAAAAGCATGTACAATTTTTAAAATTTCCAATTGTGAAGATTGTTTATCGAATTTCGATAAATCTGTTATCTAAATAACTTATTCTGTTTCAGTGCTTTTTATCATGTGAGAGCATGATGTTTTTGTTTGAGGTGTTTGAAGCCTCAAAACGCGTAGGCAGCAAATTGGGTATTTATTGCTTTTGATGTATCCA
Organism: Argiope trifasciata; assembly: GCA_026543055.1. Taxonomy (NCBI): domain Eukaryota; kingdom Metazoa; phylum Arthropoda; class Arachnida; order Araneae; family Araneidae; genus Argiope; species Argiope trifasciata. The sequence goes on along the minus strand of JAPMOQ010029703.1, from coordinate 2,557,117 downwards.
TTTTTCCCTTTTAAGGTTATAAAAAAATAATGCAAGAAGTTGTCACATTTCAATAGTTATCGCCAACTAAAGTTACAACTTGATGTTACAATTATTCATTATATTATTAGCACTAATTTTGATTTCTCCTAAATAAATAGGATTTAAAAAAATCATAAAATATACACTGAATGGTGGTTAGTCTTTATTTTTATTTTGGACACAATAATGCCTGAAAATGAAACACTCATTCACTAATTACTGAGTTTGGTATTATGATTTTCATGTCATCAAATAACAAATCTAAGTTTTTTTGTTCTTTAATTCGTTGCCTCAAATAATGAAAATTCAGCTTTTAGTGTCTTTGCATTTGTAAGTTTTTCGGCAGGGTCTTCAAGAAAATTATGAATTGATTTTTCTATAGCTTCTTTTTAAAAAGCATTAATCTGATTAACAGTTTCTTCTTCTCTTCATTAGAATCGGTTTCCACATAAGAATTTGGAAATATTCCAGACAATATCTTTCCAGATAACTCAATAACTCTGAAGCTAAAGAAAGTACATTAGATTTCTTCGCTGAGCCAGAAATGTTATGTTTATTTTGCAACAACAGCAAAACAATTGCTAACTCAAGTTGTCTTCTTCCTTGAATTCGTTCTTCTAAAGTATATAATAATTTAAAACTTATTTCAGTGTTTAAAATTTTTAATTCATTTAAAATAAATTCAAATAAACTGTCACTTGTAAATAAATTCGTATTTCTTCAACTGTTATAAAAACCGATAAAATTCGTTTTTAGAGAAATATACAGACGTTCCTGAAAACTGGTTTTCACATGTAAAAAATTTACATTAAAAAATTGATTTTTTAAAACCGAGTTTGAAAAACTGTCAAAATCTAATATTTAAATATTTCTTTTAATATATCAAATATTTGTCTTCTTTTAATTAACCCGTTAACAATTATGACAGGCCGCAGTAGCCTGATTGGTAGAGCGTCAGCCTTGTAACCGAAAGTTTGCGAGTTCTATCCTCGTCTCGGCTAAAGACCGCCGTGTTGGCTAATGGCAGTTGGGACACGTTAAATATGTCGTGACCGCAGAGTCCTCCAAGTTTCAATAGCAAATTATACCTCTGGGGATGTTGGATCAGGTATAAATTGGTCTTTGATGACGGATTGATGAAGGAGTTCGACCGCCCACCTAAGAAGGGTTGTGTCGTTTGTGTCCGAGCGTATTTTCACCTTAACGGTGCTCGTTAACAGCGAACGGCGCACACTTCTGCCTTAATTCGGAAGAGCTACTCACATTCGGCTTGGTATGACCAAGTGGCATTGGACAGAATAGAAATCATTATGCCATTGTATCATACGAGAATTATCACTTCTCAAGCATATAAGACAATTTTAAATCATTGTCCTTAGCTCAAGCCGCTGTAATTCATTGCATAAATGACATGTAATACAGAAATAGGTCAGGTACTCCAGGAATTCATAGTAGGATATTCAATAGGAAGGTGCTATCTAATAAAGCAAGAGAAAAAATAAATTGTTAGAATCTAATATGTGTTGTAATAAACAAAGCAATAATATTTAACCACTTTCTGAGGTAAGAAATGCATAAATGCTTCTGCTAAAGCAGTCCATTTTAACTTGCTGCAAGGCCACAAAAATATCCGATATCTTATAGAAATTGGAAAAAGATTTATATTTTGTAAAAGAATTAATTTTCGGCCTAAGATGCTTCTGTAACCGTATTCCGAGAAACAATTTCACTCGACGGATCGCGAACATTATTTCTACTTTCGTGATAATTGCTTGCTGGCGTGTGTAGCACGTCATTAGAGATTTTGTGACGAAAACCTCCCGAAGTGCGTGGCACATGTTTCAACAGCAGTAGTTAATTGTCCTTAGCTCAAAAATTAAAAAAAGTGACTGAAATTGGCTTATATTAATCTTCATTAATTTAAGTTATGGTCTTATATTTCTTGAGAAAATTCTTTTATATTCGGTTTTAAAAGGTTATGTTAAATAATAGTTTTATAACTAAAACATAGTTATTTACTTGGTATATCAACTTAATGAATTCTATTTTAGAAAAAGATTATGTATTTAGATCCGATAGTTATTAGATGGTTGAGATTGATTATATGGTGACATTAGAAAAAACGAGGGGAAATCTGGAGGCGATGTTCCCAACGTGAAAATATTCAAATAGAAAAAAAATGTATTTAACTTTATGTGATAAAATATAATACGAGGAGCCATTCGTAGTGCTTAGAAGTTTTGCCAAATTAATCATTAATGATTGATATCCTTTCAAAATTTTATAAATTAGGATATGATCATTACATTTTCAATTTTATTTCGGAATCTCTTAATATATGGCATCCAATTTTCAGTTTAATAACTTGTTAACTAATTAGTATTTAGACATGTTACTACATTCGAGATGAATTTTTGAAAATAGCTGTAAAAAACTATATTTTAAATAATTTTTACACAAAATAGAGGGGAAAAAACGTTTGAAACCAAAATATACCAATCAAATGCCAATAGTTTTTCTTTTTGTGGATAAAATTGACAAAAAAGGGGTAATAAAGCGAACGATTTTTAACTCGGATATTTATCAAAAGACAAATTCAAAATCTTTCGGACACCTTTAAAAATACATTACCTAGTTCTTGAACTAAAGCAGTAAGCTATATTTCCCACTACTTTTCAAATAGTGAGATTTAGAAGGTAAATATTAGAGAATTTCAATTTTTTCCTCTTATTCTGAGAACAATAAAAATACAAATAAAACAACTAAAAAAATGTTTCTAGATAAATTGATTGATTATTCTCTGATGCTGAAGTTCCAGCGATAAAAATTAGATTAATAAGATAAATAATTTGGAATTTTCGTTTTTTTCCTATTATTCTAAAACAACAGAACTAAAAAAAAAAACTGTCTGGAAAAATAGATCGATTATTCTCCCTTTCTGGAACTTCAGCACTACAGAAAATAGTGAGATTCAACCTATAATAGGGAATTTTTATTTTCTCCCTTATTCTGAAACTCTATAGCTTTTATGGATAAAATGATTGATCCAGTGCCGAAACTTCATCATCAGAGAAAATCGTGAGAATCAAACTGTGGTGCAAGGTAGATTACTGTGATTTGTGCAGGAAGCAATAGGACTTTTGTTTTCAGGAACATATTTTTGGTAACCACATTCACACACTGAACAAACACACAGACAAGATAAGACATTCACGCTCGCAGCTTAACAGTAGAGCATCACATCTTGATCTAGTTACACTTGCAAAGCGCAATGCATTATGGGATGGTTTACGGGATAGATAATCAGGCATTGCCATCTAGTATCCAAAAACGAAGATAAGAGCTACAGAAAGATAAATAATATGGAATTTTCTTTTTCTCAATTATTTTGAGGCAATAAAAACGTTTCTAGATAAATAAAGATTATTCTCCAGTCAGGGAATTCAGGATATTTTTGGAAATTTTATAACAAATTCGAAAACAAAATGCATTAGTTTTTAATTTATAAGTTTTGTAAAAAAAACCTCTAAAATTTAAAATTTCATAAAATATTTAAACAAAGAAATTAGTTCGAAAAAGTGTACTATGCAAATGTAAAATCAGTGTAACTTTCCCAAGACATTAAAAAAAATTCCTATCGTTTTGTGAATGAAATGGATCATAAATTATTATGATTATTTTAATTAGAAATAACGTAAAATAAATTAACAGTAGATATTAACAATTTTAAATAATTGCTAATTCATTTAATTTAAATTTGATTAAATTTAAATTAGCAATTATAAATTTAAAATTTAGAAATTAGCTACTTTAAATTTTTAAAGCATTATTTGATATTTTGACAAAATCTCGACTTTTAATGTAGTCTCTTACTTTAAAAGTTGATTAAATAGCATATTTTCAAATATCTTTATTCAAGAAAGAAGCATAACGAAAATTTCAGATTAATTTAAGTTTTTCAGAAATTCTTTTCAGATTATTCAATAACAAGATATTTCAATCGTTGGAAGAGAAAATGAATGTTTTAGTGATAACTTTTGCTACCAAAAAATTTCATTGCTTATTTTACTACCATTTATATTATTATAACACTAGAATTTAAATTTACTCGATGCAATTTTTACCATCTTCAATTATTTTGGTTTCAAGAAATATATCATTTAAAGGAATTAATTGCACGTTTTATCAAAAAGTGACAATACTTCTGGCATAAAATTGAACTTAAATTTGATCGCAAAAAATGGTTGACAAATTTCAAGTTTATTTTTTTAAATTATTTTCTAATTATTTTTTAAATATGGTTTTGTTTAGAAAGGCATCATATTCTATATTCTTAGTTACTTAATTCATTCTTTTAATTGCCATACTGGTTTTCAATTATTGAAATTCTTGATTTAAAATATTCACATTTGTCTAACATAAAATCAATAAATAAGAGAAATCCAAGAAAAATAAAATTAAGTTTCTACCTTTCTTTTTTTTAATATATCTTTGTGCTGATAACACCAAAATTCTATCCAAACCCTGACATATCAGTATAAGATAAAATAATAGAAAATATAAACCATAGATAGATTTCATTTTACTCTTCCTATTTACAGAAATAAACCCTTTTTTTATTTAAAAAAAAACTAATACGTGGAATTATTGGCTTCAAAAGACTTACATACGTCAAGAGCCCATCAAAATGAAAAGTTTAAATTTTCTGCTTACAAAACTGTCTGGCTCAAACAACACCCACCAGTAGAAACAAGCAACAAAATGGATTTGTATAATACAAAACAAACCCCATCCATAGCTTTTACCGCGCATTCATAATGATTTCCCCAGACCCCTGGCATCAAAAAGAGCAGACACGCTTTTGTCAAAATTCTGCCAGGGGCAAAGACTTATTACTATAGGACCGTGCCACTACAGAACCGTATACATAAACGTATTCATACCTCTCAGATGACGTACTTTGTCAATAGACCCTGGTAGACATGCAGATCTTGTTACAGATAGGATAGGAGTTTGAGGGGAAAGGGGAGTATGCGTGCAAAAAATATCAAACAGCTCACGTGCGCATGTATGCTAATTGGAGAGGTTGCAAAAAAAGAGGGAGCAGCCACATGACACACTTCCCGGATTATCGACATTGGTGTGCCCTTCCAACCGGGATTACACCGAGTCGAGTACGGTTTAAGAAGCGATGAAAAGAAGGGGGGAGGGAGTTGCGTAAAGTTGATGTGAAGCACTGGGTGGAACATTTTGAAGCAAAGCGTTTGTTTCGTAAGGTAGATTTTTTGAGTTAATATTTATACTCTTTTATTTTTGGTATGCAAGGAGAATAAAAAATAGATTATACCATTGTCAAAAACATATGATGAGAAAACTTAAATGAACATTTTGAGTTTCTTGAGTTTAAAACTTTTGTTGTTTGTTTTGTCTGTAAAAAGGATAAGTAAATTGCAGCAACTTATTTGGAATCAATTACGCTCCATTTATGCATCGAATTGTGCAGTTTTATACTTGTAAACTAAAATTATTCCATTCTTAGTCATTATAATATCAACACACACAAAAAAGGCGAGTTATCCATAATTTTTGAATCAATAATACAACACATTCGAAAAAGGAAAAGTGTCATCTAATTAGATAATAGAGAAACCAAGTCAATAAAATAATGAAAGTAAATTTAGGGGGCTGAGCCTGGCAAACCTCAGGAACTGCTAATGCAGTTCCTCTAGGATCACTTCACGATCCATCTATTAAACCACTTTAGTGTTGTAACAGTATATTCAGATTCAATTTATTCCAAAATAGAATAAAACAATGGAAGAAATAAAAAACTGTCAAGCAAAAAGGGCACTCGCAATAATCAGCTGCATCAAAGTTCTTAGTAAACACAAATAACCTTTCTTTTTAATAACTATATACCTCCAACAAAGAAAATTTTTTAAAAAAAAATTGTGCATTTGTTTATATGTTTTCAATTTTCTAATAATTTCTTCCACGTATTGAATCACTTCAAGTATTTTAATATTTCCAGTAAATTCAACAAAATTTCCAAAAAATAAATAAATAATAACCTGACAACATTTTACGTATTTGCCACTTGAATTTACTCCTATTTCCCAGTAACGTGCCTGGTTAAAAGAACGGAACCATGACACAATCCCCCAACTATGCTCCTGTTGTTTAGAAACTTCGCTGATAAACATTTTTATGTAAAAGGAGCAAGCCCTACCTCGCTCATTACGACTGAATCTTCTTATGAACAATTCTTGAGCATTTTCATTCGACCAGTACTCTTTTTCTACGATTTTGTTTTAAAATCGATATGGCACTATTTAAATTCATCAAAAAAAATTCCTTTAATTTTTTTTGTTTGTTTAAAAAAAATTCTAACCTATGCAAGAATAGCATTCGCTTGAAATCTTACCAAACCGTATGTTGATGTTCCCGAACGAGACCGAAGTGTTAACAAACTGCGATTAACTAATTCGGCCTGATTTCGCAGTCAAGCGCTATTATATATATGTAGATTCTGAATGAGTATTACTCATTTCAAAGAATGAAATTTTTATGATAACTATTTGAAATTATTTGTAAATGGAATCACTTTTATCAGATTTAATCAGTTTGATCAATTCTCAAAGACAGCATATAAGTTAGTATTACTTTCTCTACTTCCATATCTAATGAATACCAAAATGATTAACATTGGAATTAATCTTATATGTACAGTAGTTTATACGAGGAGTTTTCGTGAAATAAAATTTTCAATTCTATTAATATGTCATGATAATTAATATATTATATTAATAATAATTTTCTATTAATATGATCAGTATGTAGTAATCTTTGATTATACAGATGTCTTCATAAAGTGTAAGCAAAAAAACGGCCTTAGTAAGAAAGATGGAACTTTTCTATTCATTATCAGGCTCATCAGAAGACACTTTACCTAATCAAAGAATAGAAATTGCAGAGCACAGTCTCATACCCCCGTATCCATGAACATTTTGGTCGCCAAACGGTTTGGTAGGCACGTTATGGGAGTTTCTTTTAACCAAAATACAGGGTGTCTATAAAAGAACTCCGGGGTTTTGAGGCAAAATATTTTAATGAAATAAAAAACATACATACATGTTTTATACATGACTGAAAAGCTTACATTTTCAAGTTTTTTTAAACACTTAGTAAAGTTCTATATGAGCCCCGTTAGTGGCACGGCAGACGTCTAAACGGTATTCTACCTCTTCCCATGTCCTGGCGAGCATGTCTGAGGGGACGGTTGCCACACAATTGACTATTCGTTCCCTGAGATGTTCAACATCACGAATTTTCTCTGCATACACAAGATCAATTTTATCTAGCATTGGAACAGCAAAGTCGTATCTCTTAACCTTGTCTGCTGGTTTGATGTGGTGTACAAGTTGAATCTTGTAAGCAGTTAAACGTAGCCTTTTATGAAGTACCTTACCGACAGTTGATCTTGGTAACCCCAACTCCAGGCTGCGTCTTGTCAACGATTTCTTAGGGCTTCGAAGGCATGAAGCTAGGATTCTGTCCACTTTCTCTTGAGACACACTCGGCCTACCCGGCGACTTTTGCTTCAAAACACTTCCTGTTTCCTTAAATGCACTGAACCATTGACGAATGATTTTGTCAGAAGGCGGGTTAACACCATAGTTACGTCGAAAGTTTCTTTGTACGGTAACTACAGACTTCATTTCTATGAGCCAAATAACACATTGAGCCTTTTGTTGCGGAGTCACCATCATTTCAAGGTCAACGCCCTGCAGCGCCGCCAACAGTTGATGCAAACATTCCCAATTCGTATGAGTAAAACTTTTTGAGCTACTCTGTTCAGAAAAATCGACTAAATTTTGCTATCTTTTATAGTTAGTGAGATATGAATTTTTAAAACCCCGGAGTTCTTTTATAGACACCCTGTATTTACTGTAGAAGAAGAAATAATAATTGTGTACAGAATTTACAAGCATATAAGAAATGAAATTAAGATGAAACCGTTTACAAATATTTTCAACTTTGAAAAAGTATTTGGAGTGATAATACGCAGAAAGAAAAAATGTGTGAAAAAATACATGAATTCTGTGTTCACTTGTTATCATGACATAGTAGAAAAGAATTCAATTATAAAAATCAAATGGAAAATAATTTGGTTAAGGGAAACGGAGAAAAACTCTGATTGATTGAAATTTATGATAAGAGAGTCTTCTTCCTCCCTTTAGTCTTAGAGAGTATGTTTCTTAATGTTGAGAGCTAAAAAGGAAGAATAACACCTACAGAAACATCAAATGAGAGCACTTTACTTAAGACGGTTTGTAGAGATGATAATCTGCATCTTTCATAAGACCGTCCGCAAGGTGACATTGATGAGTCAATTATTGATTAGATTCACCAAGAATCTATAATTTACGTAATGTTATTTTATCATACCCACTTAATATCAATATTGCCTTTATAAAAAAATGAAATGTGCCATTTTACGCACTATTTTATCAAGATTGCGGATAATTATTATTTTAGGCAGAATTTTGAGATGCAGACTGTCTGAGTTCTACAGATCATGTCTCAAAATTTCGACATACTGCATGCATAATGCTTTAGTGGTATAAGACTGTCGCATTTGTGACATTTCGATCATGAATCTAAGATGAATAGAATATGTCTCAAAATGAAAGTAATTCCATGAAAAATTCTAATGTACTAATAGAATTCTTTGAAAAATTCTATTTATTATATACCAGCTGGTACCCGGCGCGTTGCTGCCGCAGAAGGAATAATTTTGGAAATAATGTTTGAAATTCAAAATATCTGTCTTGTTTAATTAGGAATGATAGAAAGAATAAAATTTATTTTCGTATAGCAAATGGAGACGTTCATTGAAATTGAATAATATTTAAAGGAGAAGCTTAAATAAAATTTATTTTATTTTTTAACTTTATAATTCATCCACCCCGTAAGTGCAAGTAATAAGTATTCAAAATTTTATCTCAATCGAATGAGCAATGCGGAAGGGCATAAGAGATACAGACAAACATTCATTTTTATTTGTATAGATATATAAGAAATAAACACATACGTGTGTGTGTTTAAAAATTAATTTTAACTACATTTTATTCCATTAGCAAAGTTTTATTTTTAAATTTCGCTTTTATATCCTGGGAAGCATAACTTATGTACAAGCAGATGCGAAGAGGCATGTCAACACAGAATGGCCCAAGAGCGAAAAGAGTGAACAAAGTATTTATCCCCAGGAATTTTATACTACGAGATTCTGGTTGGGAATTTTTTTACACGTGTCTTCCTGGATAAAGGAATGATACGGATCTTTTAAATGTCTTTGGCTTGACAATTTTTTATTCATTCACTCTCAATGTGGAAAATTGTCGATTTAAGCAATTTTACAGAGTTTCTGTTGCATTAATTTAATAAATAAAAAATGATTCGATCAGGAAACAAGAGAATATTCTAGAATGAAGTTAATAAGGGCTAAACTACGATAAAAATTAGAAAATTAATTAAGGTTTAATTTTGATTTACAGATATTATTATATAGTATTGATCATTATAGTATTGTTAAAGCTGAAAAGCCGTTAATGTGCAGATAAACTAATTAATCCGCAGATAAACTGATTTCCTTGTTAAAGTGTGGAATCAAGAGTTTTTCGCATTTTAATTAGTAGGCTTCCTTATCGCAATTCAAAAGTTGTATGCTAGATCTTAATTCAGTGTTTTTTTTTAATATATTATATATATATTGCAGTGTTTTTTTTAATATATTGTGTGATATTTTTAACGAACTAAGTCCTTGGTGTAGAAATATCTTTATGTTAGACGACTATAGAATAATCCCTTGGTACAGGATTGGGTTTCAAAAAATTTAACTACAAATCTAAATATATCACAATTAGGTATGCTTGTCGCAAATACTAATTGCTATGTAATTCAAAGTCAACCAATTTTTAAATTGCACTAATAAGTAAGCATAATTTTATGATAGGTTTCGCTAATTCACTTCTTTAATTGTAAAAATCTATTAAACCGCTTGATTCTTTGTATAATAGTTTTTTCAATTGAAGATAAATCTTCTTTATGTACTTCTTTTTATCACAGTAGCGATTTTCTGCTGCAATGTAGCAAATCACATTTGTTTCTAGTACACTGGCTTCGATGGAAAAAACGTACCATCCGAGATTTTCTAATGTCGGGGAAAAAAAACTATCTTGCTAACTAATAATTTGAAAATAAAGTATAAATGAAGGAAATTAAAAATAAACTAGTAAAAAAATATACTATAAAATATTTCTCACAAGAATTAAATTAACAATACCTTAATAAACTACTAAATTAACTACCTAAACATACTAACTACCATAATTGCTAAAACTACTAAATTAACAACTACATATTTATCTATTTAAACTTAATACTTTTATGATTTTTTTTTTGTATTGTTCAAATCGGAGCAGCGTAATTTTTCTAAACGTAGAATTTAAAACGAAAAATCATTATTGCTTAGTAACAATTTATTTGTCAAAATACCTATAGAAGAAAAAAATAATTAATTATTCTTAACTAAGATCTAATAATTCAAAATTAAACCAAGAGAGCCAATATTAAATTACATCGAAATTCATTGCTGAAAAATGTAGAATTAGTTAGAATCCCTCAGCGGCTATAAATTTCGAATCACCAATAGCGGCTGTAATAATAATAATAATAATAACATTTTTCCGGCACCATATTTCTTGGCAAATAATGTTGAACAAGGAATTACATCAGTTCTGTGGATGCTCTTGATAATCTATCAGCAGTAGCCAAATTAATGATTTCTAGATCAAATTCCTATTAACAGTGGGTTATCAAATAAATGAAAAAGCTGGAAATCCAATCCAATATGATATCTCAAAATGATCCTGTCATAAAAAGTTTTAAAATTAATATCACAATCAATTCTTTGAAGAAATTGGACTATGATGGTCTGGTGGTTCTCGAAACTGGGGGACTTCAGATTCAAAATCCGGTTCCACCGAAGAACCGTAATTTAAGCGGGACTGGTGCATACTAAATCTGTTGAGGTCAAACGTTCTCAAGCTGGTGTAGAAGTTTTGAAAAGGAGTGCCTGCTCATGTTGTCTGACATCGGTTCAAAATAATGAATTTCGTTCTAAAATAACCCTAGTGTAGCTTGAAAACGGGAAGTTAATATAAGTAAATCAAAGCCAATATTTGAAGAAATACAATCTTTCTTAGTTTGAGTATTTTTTGTTATACTCTGATAACGATTTTTAAAGCTGTTTTAACCAGTTAGAGTGGCCGGAGGTTTGTCTTATGTTCCCTAATAAAGTTATAATATCTCCGGATAAAAGTTTTGGCCTAAGCAAAATTCATGAACTCCACGAGTGCTTAAATTTTCATTTTCAAAATCATGCACAGGAATATTTTATGTTTCACAATATAGGGAAAAATACCAGAGAAATAATTTTGAATGCTGTTTTTTTCATTCGAATGAATTCAGAATTTAATTCATAATTGCAGTTTTATTAATAAAATCTCATACAACTTCTATTCATCTAGGCCGAAGTGTTATAGCTTTTACATCCACAAAAAATGAATAAAGGATCAGCCTTTTGATGGATGTGGTTCATATTTTATATAGATCAAAACCTAAGATGATTGATCTGACTACCAATTTTTATCCGCCTTGCTCTTTTTGTTTTGTTGCTTTCATGTGTATTTGTATTTTCACAAATAGACCAACCGGCTTTCTCCACGTGAATTTCTTTCAAAATTTTATAGAAGTCTATAAATTTGACATAAAGGCCATATACCAAATTCCATCCATCTAACTTAAATCGCTTTTAGAGTTATCCTCTTCAAATATAGATTGGCAAATTTAATTCTAAAAATAAGTTTCTTATACTAAGGGAGGTCTGAAGCATAGAGATTTGCAAAATCTCGGCTTCGAATTTTTTAATGATAGCAATATTTTCTCTTTGCATACTTCGTATTCAAGAAAATAAAAATATATGTATGTTCGTTGTTTTGACGATTGTCTTGTCTTCGGCTCACTCATTATTCAATCAGTTTTTAGCAGCAATAATATATGCTTTGCTGAAGGGAAGTATGATCTAAAAGTTTGGAGATAGGGTCATCTGATCACTGTTCGAAATTATGAAGTCCGTCTCAAAATAATACTAATGTTGTTTTTAAACGGGGCTTTAATGTAACTAAACTAAACTAAATAAATAAATAAAATTGAAAATACTTAAATAAACCTTATTATTTTTTTATTTGACAATTCTCAAGTAAGTTTTAATGCGGTTTGAGTTTAATGATTTTATTTTCTTCATAAGCATTGTTTAAAATAACTCAAGGCTTATGCGACTTTGAAACAATTCTTTTATGTTTCTTCTATAATAATAGATTTCTTCTATAACAATTGGAGAGGGGAGTGCCAGTTCAGGTGTCATCCTCGTCATCTGACCGTGGTTCAAAATTACGAATTCCGTCTCCAAATAGCCCTCGTGTTGCTTTAGAAACGGGACGTTAATATAACTAAACTTAACTAAACTAAACTAATCTTCTATAATAATATGTTATCGTTCTTGCGAATAACAGTTCCCAAAATTTGTTTCCAAAAAAATTAAATCAAAATAAGAAGTGACAACAAATAACCGAAAAAAATCATTTTAGATGCTTTTAAAGTAGTTTTATTAATATTATAAAACCTATAACAATATTTAAATTCTTTCATAACATTTAAAATAGAATGATTCCTTAGGGCACTCTAAAAATGACAAATATATAGAAATAAATATACAAGAAAATCCAAGATAAAACACTTAAGTCTAAGTTTTTCTTCTTTTTGTGTGTATGTCTGTGTGCCTTTATTCAGGGGAAAAAACTCAGTATGAAATAGACTGGTGAAGACAAAAATTGCTTAAAAACTGTTTATTGCTTCGCTATGTTGGGTGAATTTTCAAAACTTGTATTGTCGGTAAACAAGTAATTATCATGTGAAAACATGATGTTGTTTTGGTTAGAGTAATTTGAATAATTTTAGGCAATGAATAA
>JAPMOQ010029703.1:2508066-2534312 GCA_026543055.1 Argiope trifasciata | reverse complement strand
TAGATATATTGTTGTGATAAGACATATACTATTGTGGTAAAATTGATCTACTGTTCTGGTAAAACAGACTTACTGTTGTAATACAGATTTATTGATGTGGTGATTCATCTTTCTCACCACAAGAAACCTGCAAACAAATGGTTTTGATAACGCTTATAAATCAAGACCTCGATATCGAATTTTGTGACGTTTAGATTACAATATTAAGTTATTACAACTTTCTAAAGTGTGTACGTATAATAGCCGTTGATATACTTCGTATACGAAAAAGTAAAAGTAAGTCGATCAAGTATCATACTTATCGTTTTACAATGGTGCAGAATAGATTTAACCTTATAGGCCTCAGCAGGATGAAGAGCATCAATTTAATTATATATTTAATCATTTAAAAATTTTAAAAATCAAGAGGGTTATTCACTTGCTAAGTGTTAATGGTTATGCATTCAAGCTTACGATTCAGGCATAGCCATTCATTTTACATTCAATACTATTTCTGCAGAATGAAAGTATAACCTATGCATTCTAAAATATCAAGACTACCTTACACAGCCTTGACTTCGGTGTCAGAGAATTAAAGTTAGAGGTTTAGTTTCATATATGGACCAAATACTAGTGCAATTTCTAACTAGCAACAATCTACTAAAATGCAAATTACTATTTTAACATTTTAATAATGAAATAAATGATTGTACAATGAATAAAGTAATTTTAAAATAAATATATTATGATTTCGAAGTGTAAATGTGCTTTGATAACTTTTCTAGAAACGAAAACTTTTTCACATTTGCATATATTTGAAATATTCTTAGATCTCTAATGTGAGAGGAGATTGCTTTAAATTAAAACAAGCATTCTTGTTGTACTAAATCTCTGAAACCATTTCCTTTTTCTTCGCACCAGCTAAATTGATATTCTTTAAAAGCGTCCATCATAAAAGTCGGGCAAGTACTTTTAAAAAATAAAATAATAATTTTGATTTTAAAAAATGCATATTTTAGATTCAATAAAAATTTATTAAATAAATTTAGTAATTATAATAACTAATCATGTGAATAAGAATTTTCATCACTACACGTCTTCCCAAATTGAAAAATAAAGAGGCCATTGCTATTTCCATGTCCTACTCTTGATAAATCGATTTCTACGACAGAAATCGCCCTAAATCTAGCTTTGCAAAAATTAAATTAAAGCTTTATAAAAATTAAAAAGTAAGCAATTGATTTGAATACTCTTCTTTTTATTTTCTCTTATATATAGTTCTAGCTGGTATCCGGCGCATTGCTGCCGCTGAAAGAAATAATATTAAGTGTAATCAATCAATAATTTTGCAATATTTCATAGCAGTAGGATGAACGCTACGACAGTATATAAAATAGGAACAAACAAATATTGATTTTTATATAGTAGATTTGTGTATTCTTTTAATATTGTAAAACTTGGTGTTCTTTCAAAACGGTAATGAAAGAAACTATTTATTGCGTCTCGTGATTCGTTTAATATTCGTTTAGAATTCACAAATTTAATTTTAGAAAATATGATTGAAATATTTTCTTTTAAAATTGATTAAAGATAGAAAATATATTTATTCCATAAAATCTTTAATGTAGTTGAAAAGATAATTGTTTGAAAATTAAGATGGCGCAAAATTACTTGTACTGCAATATTTTTGGTAGTTAACGCGAAGAACGTTAAAATTTAATAAAAATTTCAAAACCACAAGATTGGTCTCCTCAAAACTTTCTCGCATAATTTAAATAAACTTGTTACCACTGAGAATGACTTGGTTGATATTTCGTACTATAGCTACAAAATATGAACCTTTAACTTGAATTTAGCCTTCTTACGTAATTTATTGTCTCTTTGGTGTGCTATTCGGAGATTAATCCTTGGTAAATAGATGCGGTTAAGATTCGAAATTTTTTATTTAATTTTAGATCATTGTGCTATCTTTATATAGATGGTTATAACCATACCGTAGGTATAAACAATAAGCTGACCAAGTTTCATCGCAATCGGATGAACAGTTTAGAAAGGCATAAGTGACATACAGACAAAAATTCATTTTTATTTATATATAAAGAGAAAGTGTAGTATTCATCAAAAAATTCAGACTCGAGATTTGGGCAAATCTTCACATTTTAGCCTTACCCTCCTCCAAATTCGGAAAACGTCTGTCTGTCTCTCTGTGACAAAGATTGCTCAAAAACGCTTTGATCTAGAGGCATGGGGTCTTTATATCAAATTTGCAGTTTTCTATCAAATTTTCAGTAAAACCCGAGAGAAGTTCTGTCTATTCGGCTGTTTGAATATAATTTAACCTGGTAACTACAAAAAAGAATAAAGCTAGGTAAAGAAACTTCGATGCATAGAATTAACATTCGTAGTATAGAGAGCTTTCAAATTTTGTGCCAAATCCAATGAGGGATTGACTGCCTATCGATATGCTTTTCAGGAGCTTGTAAATTTCATAAAAGTAGGATGTAACGACTTAAACATATTAATTTTTATATGTTTAATATACGGAATTTTATGACTACGAGTGAAATTATCAATGAAATTTTGTTTCGATTGGTTAAGAAAAACGCTTCCAAAACATAAATTCGATTTTCAGCATAGTATCTGAAAATATATCAGATACTATGCGATAAATTCAATAAAAATGCTATATTTAAGCCAAAGGTTCATATTCCGTAACTATTGTACGCCACGTCATGCAAGGCATTCTCTGGGATAATACTTTTTTACAGTTTTGGGAAGACCACTCTGTTGGTAAGAAACTATGAATAAATATTAATATCTATTCATAGTTTCTAACCAACGGCTAGGTTCGGAGGTTAAAAACACCAAATACTCTATGTACAATATCCCAATCGGTACATTTTTAATTAACGTCTATCTTCATGCACAGAAACAACAAACATTTAAAATAATTTATAATTTACTTCTCTGGATGTCCAATAAAAGTATGATATACGCTTTTAGGGCAAATTGTTAATTTTTTTAATTTAATAATGATTTCAGTACTACGTATAAATATAATACAACTAATATTAAAAAAAGGTTTAAAATCGGGATTTTTAAATAAATATGTAGTTTTAAATATGCAATAGCTAAAATTATTTTTTAGAATTTCGATTGCACATCTCTTCTTTAAAAAAGTTTTAAATCAGTTTCATAAAACACATGATAATGGCGCTTTACAGTATATTTTGATTCTAGAAAAAAAAGCCTAATATTAACAATTTTCAAACATTTTATTCCAACTGCTTTATTAAACAACTCGTTACGTTTTTCTTATCTAGGAAGTTTCGTTAATTAAGTACAAAAAACTGAAATAATCAAAATCGTACTTTTTTTTCTTTTTTAAAAAAACTTTTACAAGATTTTTAAAAATTAGAAAATTGTGAAAGAATAATATAATTTGAATAGCCATTCATTAATATGTTCAGATATTTAAATACTTAATATATTTAAACTCTTCAAACTCAGAACACATTCAACAGACATTACAGTGAAGTAAGAAATAAAAATTTATATAAAATCCCAAAAATATTAGTGCACACATCAAATTAATGAAAAAGGAAAAACCATATGAATGTAAAACGCACTAAGAAAATTTAGAACTGAATGTTGCTTCACATATTTTTGTTTTAAAATCTTTTTCCGCCTAAGTCAAAGAAATAGAATAAGCTTAAATGTGTGTGTGGGAAGTGAGATGTGATCAGAATAGAACCGGGAATCTTTGGGTTTGAAGCCTACTAACATAACCACAGGACAAAAGCAATTGCTCAATCTCGTAGATGTTATCTGGCTTATTAAGGTATCACCACATGTGATTGGAAATGATTTTCAATCGTAACAGAGAATTTTGCAATCCCTTAACTTAATATGCTCAAAATACGAGTCTAATAATCATTGATTATTTATCTACAATCGATTTCTTTTTACTCATAATATCTGACAAACCAAACTTCACACGGCAGGGTTTTTTTTCGGTAAATTCGTGTGATTTTTTCATAGAAATATTGATTATATATGAATATTTTTCAATCTTATCTCAACTCGCATCCATTAGCACCATCTCATAAAATTTTGCTGTACCAGTAGATTATCATCCTATGGTAACAATGCAAGCACAGCAAAAATTTACGAGATGGCGCTAGCTATATGATATTATCAGTATGGGAGTTGATAGAAAAAGGCTCTAATTGTTAGTAATAATTGAGTTAATCTAATTGTTATTTAAATGTGAAATTTGATCCAAATCGTTATGTCATTTTTCATGTGTGTGTGTGTGTGTGTGTGCGCGCGCGCGCGCGAAAGAATTGCTCAATAAAGTTTTGAGATGTTTGAAGTAAACAGTATTTAACGAAAACAGGCTTAAAATTTTGTAATAATAAATCATTTTTTGCAAAAGATAAAATCTTTGCGATCCCATTTTCGTACAGGAAACAATGCTACATTTTTTTTTGCGTTATTCAAACTCCTTTTAGTGATCTTTCTCAAAAAAAATTATCATAATATCAAAATAAAATATTTATTTTCATAGAAAAGTTTTCAAATAGTTTTCCCAATTATATTTGTTTAAAATACTGAAAAGAAATATATTTATTTCTAGAGAGTTTTCAAAAATACCTTTTTTTATTACTGTACTAGAAAACAGAATTTTTTATTTTAATTATTTACTGTACATCAGTTTTTAGTTGTTTTTGAATTATCCTATTCGCAGACAGTAGGTATAATCCTAAAAATGTGATTTTACTATTCAAGGAGATCTGAAACGCGGAGATTTATCAAATTCAATGCCTAAAGTTGGAAATTTTTGACATTTACAATTCTTTCTCATTATATACTTCAAATAAGATAGGGTAAAATCTCTTTATAAGAATTCGTACTTATGGTTTGTTTTATTTATCCTACCTGGCTTGAAATTGTGAAACATTGTATAAAACTTCCTGTTCTAAAGGAAGTATTTCTTTTGCACGGTTTTTCGTCTATCATTTGAAATGGAGGGATTAGAGTAGATAAAAAATAAAGAGAAGATAATCTCTCACGTAAAGAAGACTTGTATTTTTCCTTTTTGAGTTACTATTAGTTTTTTCCTTTTCTTTCATCATTTAGCCATCCATTAGAGAATTTTCATTTTTTTCACGAATATTTTGATTTTTAATCACTGTGATTCTACAAGAAAAAAATTTGTAAAAACTAAAACCTTCAAGAAATCTTTTTATAAGAAAAAGACTTTTGAGCTGGTATTCAGCGCTGCCTTAATTGGGTTTTTGCCAAGGTTAAATGTGTAGATTTGATTTGAATCGGCCAAGAAGTTTAGTAAGAGATGTGAAACGAACATACATACATAAGCACAATAACTTTCATTTATATTAAGATTATTCTTGCGGTTATTTAAATGAATTTTCTTCAAAATTATTTTTGTTAGGAATAAAGTATGTATTTCTGGAGGGTTTTTTATACAACACATATGGAATAAAGAAATTTCATGACATAAACAATGAATATCTTGCTAAACTTGGTTAATTAGAAATATTGAAAAAAACTGAGTAATAAAATAAACAGGGTTGCAAATATGGCTACTTGGAAATTTCACCTTTACTTTAAATCTATATTAAAAAGGAAAAAAAGAAATCTTATATTTTTGAAAGAGTGTTAAAAAAATTACAGAGTAGAGCTGAATTTGCTCACTAATATTTTCTATGGACGACTAGGTCAAAGTTTGCTTTCTCTCTAGAAGGTTCTTTGTTATTTTTATCTCAAAAATTTACTCTTTGTACGTGTTGTTGTTGGATTTAAGAAATAGAGAGTAATATCTTATGTTATACAGTATTCAATGCTCTTCAATAAAATATAGTTTTCTCAAAACATTTCAGCTCTTACAGGAATCATATAAAGATTTTTGAAAAAGAAAGAGCTCTTACTTTTGAATTATTTGTTAATTTTTTAAATATTTTATTAATAAACTAATCGACGATTATTCTTTAATTTAAATATTATTAACTCTGGTATCGGTTTTTTTCTTTCTTTCAAATTTGTTGAAAGATGCTTCACAGTGGGTTTCAAAATATCAAGTCCTTGATTCCTTCCGGAATTCCTTGGAGGATTCACTTCAACAAATTATTTTAGTCTTACGAAGAACTCCAGCTGTCACGGATACACTGTTCGTACAGCATTGAATTGTTGTCCTTCTCTTTTATGAGGTTCAAATACCGGCTGCGATATACAAGCTCAAGACCTGAAATTTCTCTGTTTTCTTATATTTGGTGCCCGTTTATTAAATAAACTAACTTTTTTGCAAAATTGTGTTTTAAGATTCATATCGTACATTTAATGTATTTTATGAATTGTTTTAGTATAAAATGGGTTTTTTTTTCTGGACCAATACGCTTTTTCTCTAGAGGGTCTTTTGTTGTTTGCTAATGTTCAATAACATGAAGTGTCGCTTGTTCCTTCGTGTTACGTGGGGTTGCTCTCCGGTTGCCAGATCAAGTTTCCCGAATGACCTCTGTCTAGGTCGGGATATTAACTTGCGTATATCTTCTCTTAACAATATTATTATAAAGAAAAATTCTAATAATTCATTAAAATTACGTCTTATATCATCCATTTAAATAGGTCATAAATGTAATTAAAATTTCAATTTACTTAGAATATTAATCGCAACCCTTTTTATGATGATTTCCATATTTTGTATTTCAAAAATATTTTCTTCTTTTTTTAATGTTAATAATAAAAATGTATAGTTTAACTTTTGTTTATGCAATCATGTTTTATATGTGCCAACGTCTTGGCCTAGAATTACTGCGTCTTCCCCGTGATCTGGAGCTCGAGTCCTTATTTAACCATAATTGTTCTTAAATTTGTGTTCTGTCTTTGATGTATGTGAATGAGCCTCCCCCCCCCGGTAAAAAGGGGCTGTGAAAGCGATGGTGTGAATGTCATCTTCATGTGAGCTAAAGTCAGACTTCTGCCTTAGGTGGTCAGGTATTCTTACCCTCAGATGCTACTGCACTCCTCTCTCCCAGACATGGTTTGAATTGGTGTTCAATCCAAAAGGAATAAGCAACAGCAACATTGCTTTAAATGTTATCTAACATTCTTTTCACTTTCATTTCATTTCATGTTGTCAAAAAAATAGGTTTTATTATCAAACGGATGAAACATCGAACTTCTTTACTCGTGACGAGGGAAGTGACCCTTTCCCATTCTGAATCCTTCCCTATTACAGCTTTTACGAAACCCAGGAGGAAGTGAAGTAATTTCTCTGATGACAACATCTCATTTCAGATCGCGTGACAGAGAAACTCTTGCTCGATTCATAAATAATGCGATTTTAATGAGTCTTGTGACTGCGCCCAGCAACATATGAAGGAAAGTAAGTATAGCCTGTTTATGTTAGCTATTCGTTTCTACTGAACGTGTAAAACTCGTGATAATGAAATTTCATCATAAGCTAAACTGACTTATCTAAACTAGAATTTTTAACGCTTGTATTATTTGAAGAAATCAACGAAGTAAGACTGAATAAAATACAGTGACTTGAGTCTCTTGAAATTAGAAATAAAATAAGAATTAAAATTAAAATTAATTGAATTTGAAAACGAGCACTGCAAGATTAGACTATGTTATTTTTAACTAAAAATGACAGTAAGAATTCCTTTTTTTATATTTAACAATTTCTTATGAATAAACAATACATGATTTAAATAAAATAAGTATACTTTTAAAAAATTAATTTTTTTTTATATTTTAGTAATTAAAAATGATATGCTTGATATCCACATTAATAAGCACTTCAAATACACATAAAACACTTCAAATACAGCAAGTGAAAGAAAAATTTTATAGGTAATCTATCTATATTTTATTTTTTCTCAAAAATTTATTTAAATACACACACAAAATTTTACTATTAAAATTACGTGGCTGAAAACTTTCTTTTTTAAATTCTAAATTGGTTTAAAATATTTTTTTACTCAGTCATATACTTCGGAATCAATAAGGAAAACATTTAAATCTTAATTAATTTCAATTAAAATTCAGAAAAACTTTCTTTTTATTCTTTGTTCTCCATTAATTAAGTTCTAAATTAGGTAATTTTAGTTCGAAAGATTTCTGCCGAGTGTTATTAAATGATTTCATAATGAGGCATGTTATTTTTAGATAATATTCCAGCTAATAACCAATATGTTCCTGGTAGATAAATTGGAATATCAAGAAAAGGATTTTTTTTCCTATACTGGTTCGTAATATCACAATCATTCCGCATCTAACCTTCACGAAAGAATCTCACATATCACATGGTAAGAGTTAGAATACCACTTTGACATTTTTGAAGCTATAAAACTGTAAACACATTGAATAATTATAAATTTTAGAAAATAAGCATACATTTAATTACAATTTTTGAGTTATTTTTTTAATATGTGTAAAATATATTAAACTCACTATGTATTTTTAATTTTAAATTTAATTAATTAATGCTTTTAAAATAAACTCAAATTCTGGAAAATTATTGTTTACCAAATGTCATATAAAATCAAGAATTTTGTTTTGAGTATTTTCAAACATTTCGAAATAAATAATAAATTTTAGTCAGAATTTGTTAGATTTTTTTTCAAAACTGCGAAAATGAAGTGTAAATGGAAAAATTAAATAAATTTAAAATTTGTCTTATTATTATTTATTTATTCAAAATGGCTTTATTAAATTACGGAGACTCATACGTAGCTTCCCTAAAAATTCTGATTGATTCACAGTGGTAGAGAGTAATAATTATCAAGCTTTTCTAATACTTCCGACTATTTTCTATCTTTATATTTTTTACTGTTTAGATTTTGGGCCAATTTCAAGGTCCGATTTCTGTAAAAAAAATTATTCCACGATGTCGAAATCGAGAAACAAATTTGAGGGAAAAAGATTATTCAATAAGAATGAACATTAATGAAGAAGAACAGAATGAACCAATTTACAAAAGTTACAAAATAAACTCTTTCACTGCAGCTTTTAATATAAAAATAGCTTTTCAGCTTTATTTTAGTGTATAGTTCATAAATGTTTTTGTTAGAAAATATTGCAACATTTGACAAATCAAAATACCATGAATGGTTTTAATGTTCGCACAGTATTTTCACGACCTCATCCGAGATCGCAGCCAACAATTTTAGATGGTCTAATATATAACATTATAGCGCTTACCTCACAGGATTCTATGAGGTATATAAACCTAAATCATCATACAAGATGATCAAACTTTCATCAAACTTTCCTGCCTGTATTTTAGATAGACGTGCTTTTATGTTATCAGATATCCAAAATAAAGATAGGGGCCTATTCAGGGATACATTCCAAACGCCACAAATTTCGCAATCTAAGTTTTTGAATCTTTTCGAACAGCGAGAGTTGATATCCATGCTATCATCATTTTATGTCTGCATATATGAAGTATAAAAACACTCAGAAATCGTGAAGGAATTCTATTCTGAGATTTTGATGCCTTTGCAATACTCAAATCTCTTTGAATTCAGAATTTTTTTTAAAAATTGGGTTTATCCGTCTATGAAAAAGAATTCTCAAACACTCACCAAGCCGGGTGAGTGAAATTTTGTATGCAATCTTATCACGAAAATTCTAAATAGTTATGAATTTCTGCCAAGTTTTCATCAATATGCCATTTACAATATGATATTTCAATAATGCAATATAAATTCAGCTTGTGGTTTTATTACTAGTGTTTCAGATCTGTATGAAACGCTAGATTTATCTTTCATAAGGGGAACTTTTTATTTATCTATTTAGTCGTATGTTTGTAAATTCTATAATTAAAAAATAAGCCATGATGGATGAATTTAATTTTACCCGAAATTGTGAGTTTAATTTTGTATTAATTTTGCTAAAGTGTAGATTATCTTATTTTATGACTGTTCATATCTATATGAATATGTTAGCTCAATTATATGACATGCAAGATTAATGAAATTTTATATGTGGAGTTTATGTTAAAATTTTATATGTATACCGATTCTGAATCCATGTGTCAACCGAAAGAATACGAAATGTTTTCTCGATTGTCTAATTTTACGGAGCAGAACACAAGGTGTGCTGTATTCTACATACTTACAAGAATTTAGAAGTAAAAAACTCTCCTGTCTGTTTCATATGACAAGATCAAAAAAAATTTAAATTGTTCTGCAAAAGCTACTGTTTCCTCCGTTCCTAGTCGAATCTAAAAAGAAGCTTTTTGATTTGACATAAAATTCAGCTCCGTAAGTTTTTCAGTTGTTCTGGCAATGCTCTTTCACCAAATCATCAATGTCATTGCTATTCATCTCCAGTCCCATAATCTCAAACTTTCCGAAATCGCATTCGCCAACACTATCCCATCAAGACTGTTTCCCTGTAGATATAAATATTCTCTTCAAATACTCATAATTCTATTCAACACAGATTTCTCTCATAAATTCTCTTCAATATAGAATGATACAGGACAATCTAGTGCCTTTAGTAAAATTATTATTATGAATTTATAGAGATAGTTTACAGTGCCATAAGGGACTAAATAATAAAGATGCAAAAATTACTCAAAAAATAATAGGCACGGCTCAGAATGTTCACTATATCATAATAAAAACACAAGGAAAAGTTTCTTGAAGTTATATCCTTTATAGGCTCTGAATTATGAACTGATGATATATTTTATATATATTATATATACTGAATATATAATATATTTTATATACTGAAATTATGAACTGATTATATATTTTTTAAGCGTTAGCCCTAAAAATGAAAAAAAAATTCTCCGGTATTTTCATACAGTAATTCAGAGTAAAGCAACGGGAAAAGGAAATATTAGCAACGAAGAAAGTAAACTAAAATAATAAAAAAAAATTCTGAAAAACGCATTTGAAGAGGGAGGAAAGTTGAGAATATTTTTTCAGTTTTAGAATTTATCTCAAACTATGAAAACTTCATGATTTCAATCGAACATATCTCAAATATTTTTACAGAAAAATATATAAAACTTTTTAGTATCTTTATTACGGTAGAATGTACATCTTTCTAACTAGACTTTACGGTCATTCTCCATTATTGGGCGTTGTAACTTACTTCAGTAAGTTCAGCATAGTCACATTACAATAATTTCCCTGGCTATACAAGACATCGTTTTCAATTGAAAAGGACTGATTAACCTGTCTATGTATATCTATTTATCTCTTTCTCTCCCTCATATATATATATATATGAAAGCATCTGCATATAAAGAAGTCGCTGGAAAATTTTTAAAAAATAAAAATATATATAATAAAAAAAATTTGAGAATTTATTACAGAAAAGATGCCTATGACGTATCTGCATCTAATTGCTGCTCCAGCAGAATATACATCTGCTTCATCTTCTTATATAAATCATTACAGTTTAAAAAAGAAATTCCTTACTGATTGAAGCTTTCCTCATGGCAGAATGCTCATAGATTGGATGCTACAACATTTTATACGTTTGTGAACGATTTATTGAGGACAACGCGGTAAAATATAAAATATTCCTGCTAATAAGAATTTTGAAATGTCTGAATGCAAGTTAAATGTCTGTAGAATGTATTTCCACCTACTTTCTTCATCATAAATTTCTTTTTAATCCATAATTTAAATAACAGTTGTCATTATAAATATGAAGGCATGACACATATTTTCTGGTGAAAGTTTCTCTGTTATTTTAAAATATTTCATGCCTTTCCCTAAAATACAAATCATTTTGTTTGTAATGATAGTATACATTGCTTGTAGCATAAGAGAATAGAAAAAACATTACAAAATGTTATATCAATTTGAAACATTAAACTTTCTATAACCTATAAGCTTGCATTTCTGTATTAATTAACATGAAATGATTTTTATACCTTTATATGAGTCTGGACGCCTTGTAACTATTACCAGAGGAAAAAAGGATCAACTAATATTAACGAGTTTAATTATTTTGATATGTTGCAGCAAGCTGAAGAAAAAATTTACTTCAGGGCAGTATGATTTTCACATAAGGCTACTCTTTTCCATGCAGAAAGAATTGAGATGAATAATTTTTTATTCTTAGAGGAAAAAGTACTACAAATGATACTTGAATCAACAAAATTTCCTTATTTCAATTTTATTGCCTTTTTTCTCTTACATAATGACATATTAATTTCGCCATTAGATTCCAGCAAAATTAAAAATAAATGTTTGCAGATTTTTTTCGAAATGCTATTTCGTTTTACACAGTTATTGAAAATTTCAGTTCATGTCATTCAGATTTGAATTAAAATCTCTGGTATTCGTCTTAATAATTTTGGCATTTCGAGTATCAACAGAAATTTGTTCCTCTTCTCAATTATATATCTTCGTTTAAAACACACATGAGAAAAATCGCTATAATACAGAATAAATAATGTGGTATGTGTGTCTACATATGTTTGTTAAAGGTGTACAAATCAAACTGTTTAATTTAATGTTATCAGTGTATCTATATATAAAAGTGAGAATGTACGCCTCGGAGCCATTTTTTAAACGAATTTGCAAATTCTATTTAATTAAAAACTAAGTAAGATTTTTAGATAATTTTCAAAAATATTTTAGAATAATCCATTTTACCCATATAATACTTTTCTATTTGTAATCAGCTGTTAAATCAATTATGCGTGTTCAACGTGTATACACATACGTCAATCCAAATTTTTATTTGGTACTATCGATGTTTAATTCTTTAGTTAATAAAAAAGAAATCTAAATTCCTTTTAATTGCAATCATTATTATTATGCTATCATTTGCTGTGTGTTTGACTTGCATTTGCGCCATCGCTTAAGTAATTCAGAGACTATAAAAATGAATTAATTAAAGTATTAAGTTTCTCTTAAAGCTATCTTTCAATGCTGTAAAGAAACTAGATTAGTTTTTATTGTTAATGTTAATATTTCATCCTGTCTTTTTTCGATGAAGATAATCTAGATTTTAAAAATCCATTTATTTCAGCACAGTTTTAATAATTTGTTCCCTCGTCAGCCTGATATGTTTATTTGCTCGGTATAAACTTTACAATCGAATTTAAATTGGTTTCCCATTCTGAAAATTGAAATACAGCTCAGAAATGAACGGCAGTGTAATATCAGCTCATTTTCTGAGAAGCTCATAGCAAAGTGAATTTGAAATTACCAAATTTTACACACTCGAAATTAAAAAGCAGAAAATAATTAAATGAATAAAAACAAATTTAGCGTATCACATTTCTGAAAGGAACTAAAAACTGTAGAATAATTTCTCTTAGCCCCACACAGTTTAATAGTCCTTTAAAGGAACTTTTTACATTCACAATTTCAATTCTATAGGGCAATCTGTATGAAATTGCAAATCTCTAACAGCCAAGAAAAAAATCATTTTATGCTTTTCAGTCTTTTTTAAAAACTTCGTATATTAAAAAAATATATTTAAATAATTTTCTCTCTTGAATAAGTCTCAAAATAAGGCATGCGTTTAAAAAAAATCTGAAATTGTATAATACTTACAATAGAGGATTATTTTCAGAACCAAGTATGGCTGAAATTTTTTTAAAGAGTATAAAATTCTACTATTAAATTCTATATTAAAATTCTACTATTAAATTCTACTATTAAAGTTATAAAATTCTACTGTTCTACTCCATGATATAATTAGATATATAAAGATATAAGCAAAAAATTTGGGAAATAATAATTAAAATTAAAAAATTATGGGCAATAAAAGAATCGGTGCAGAGCTTCTAAAATAGCATATATTTATAGATCTATAAAAATTCAAATTTTAAACCAACAAATTAACAAAGTTAAAATCAACTTACAAAAGGTATTTAATTGAAGTTTCTTGCAGTCAAAAATTCTGGCAAGTCAACTAGTATAGAATAAAAGAAAAATTCGATGTAACAACAGTTGCCCTTTTTTTAAAAAATTGTTTTTCGAATTATAAGAATGCTTAGATTAAGTAAAAGAAAAACATTTTTTGAAAACAAAACGTAGTATTATATTGTAATTATTCTTATAGTACAAATTCTAAATATGGATGTGAAAATATGATGATAATTCCTGTATAACAGAATACAGTGGGAAAAAAATTTAATCCCGCTGCATCACGGAAAAGCTGTAAAATGCAGAGAAATATAAAAAAGCAAAAATTAATAAAATCAATCGACATTTTCTTCTTCCATATAGCTTTACAAACTAAAAAAATAAAAATAGAAAACGATAAATTTCTATGAATTTTTTAAAAATTCTCTCTGACTTATTTCTTACTAGCCGCCTTTGGCGACCAGCTGGTTCGCCATGAGTAATTCGTTCTAAAATTTTCAATTAAATCACATATTCATTAGCCTTGAAGTAATTCTGGGCATGTATTGGCCTGAAATAAATCTTTAAGATGATGGACGGAAAGTTCTAAAAGTACACCTTTTCCTAATAATATTCTTTAATTTTATAAATCAGTCAGTTTGAAACATCGGTTATGCTTCCAAAATATTTAAAAAAAATTCGATGATGTTGCCAAAAGATTAAATATGTTTTTTTAAAGAAAGCGAGAAAGGGAAAAAGTATTAAATTAATGATACAGATATTGCAAACGATTACATAAATATGCCATTAAGTCGGGACTTCAATGCATATCCTGTCAAAATTCAATCAGGTTTACCGTAAATAAAGAAGATTTATTGAGTTAATGATATAGATATTGCAAACGATTGTAAAAACCTTTGCTCTGCATTTATTTTTTAAAGAAAATATCACATATTATATTTATTTTATTTTATCCATGCTATTTTATACGTGCTAAAAGTTGCATTTCTTTAGACTTGATTTACGATCATAGTTGTTGTTTTTTTTATTTGAACTTCCGTCATTGTTTTCTTTTATTTTATCCAGTCACGTGATAAAAACATGGTTAAAATATTTCTTTAAAAATTCGTTAAAAATAGAAACTTACGTTATAAATTAAAAACACTGATACCGTTAGAAAGCTAATTTTTTTTATCTTTAAATTGATATAAAAATCATGCTTGTGCAATAATATTTTTGGAAGTTATAGCGGAAAAACGTCAAAATTTTGCTTAAATTTTAATTAATTCAAATTCTAATTAAAAATTCGAAAAAAGGGCTCCGAGGTGCACATTCCGGACCTCCAAGGTATACATGTACCAAATTTGGTAGATGTAGGTCTGGCCTGTAGAGCGCCAACACACACACACACACACGCACACACACACACACACACATTGAGCTTTATTATAAGTATAGATAATATCAACCCTAGAATGCAGAATTTTAAAACATTTACAAAACAAAATCCTGTATTAACAGCATATAATTTAGGAATATCATTTTAAAATTTTTGAATGACTTTTTTTGTGAAATTTTTAAAAAATGTGCCTAAAGCTATATTATGAATTAAACAATGTGCCAGTCACACAGATCAACATTATAACAATACAAATAATCAACAATTATTCTGTAATAAAAATAAATGCCCTTTCCTTCGAATACATTTTTTTGCAATGCAAAAAAAAAAGAAAAATATTTTGTTTGTATTTTTACAGATAGAAAGAACTTTTCATGCAATACCATCTTGATATTTCACCAAAATTTCAATTTCAATTTAGTTCTAGTATCTCTATTGCCATATAAAGTATACTTTTCCACTAATGCTTATCAAAAAAATACTTACTGTTAAGCTTTAGAAGAGTCATGTAAAGATTATAAATGAAAATAAAAACTCGTTATCAGATGGTTACACGATGTATTGTGAGGTTAACTTTCAAGTAATCAACTCTTTAATACAAAATTTATTATATTAAAATCGGTTTATATCTAGAAGATAACCTATTCTATCCATGTTAAATAAAATAAAAATAATGAAATTATTGCAATTATTGTGATTTTTAATCCCTAATCATCAGTATAAATTTCACCCTTTATCTTTTTGATAAATTATTAGGTTGGTGCGTATGAAATGTCGGATTCTTAAGTGATTGTATAAAACTGCATATCTTTCTTCAAAAGCTGTTTATTCAATCAAAGTATGCTCCATTCGCTTCAATACACTTCTCCCAACGAGATTTTAAAGCGTAGATGCCTGTCTTAAAAAAATTTTGGTCTTTAGAATTAATAAACTCTGATATCGAGTTTTTTAGACTGCCTTCATTTTCATAGTGTTTGCCCCTTAAAAACAGCTCTAAATGCTTGAAAAAATGAAAATCGGTCGGCGAGAGATCCGGTGAATATGGTGGATGCTGCAAAACTTCATATTCCAGTTCGTTCCAGCTTATTTCGCTCTGTCAGTGCGTGCGGTACCCACTTGTCCATCTTCTTAACCTTGCCAATCTCAGAAAGGTGTCTCAATATCGTTGTATGGTCAACTTTCATCCTGATAGCAAGTTCCCTCGTGGATACGGCTGGATCCGCTTCCACTAGAGCCTTCAGGTCATCATTCTTCACAGACGTTTTGGGTCTTCCGCGCGGCTCATTTTGCAGTGAAAAATCGCCAGTCCGAAATTTTTCGAACCAACGCTGCACTTTCCGATCGTTAACCGTATTCTCCCCAAACGCTTGGTTTATGTTGCGTGCAGCTTTTGCAGCACTATTACCAAGTTTGTACTCATATAAGAAAATGACGCGAATGTCGGCAGAACTCATATCGGCAATAAACTCAAAAGAAATAACAAAAGGGAAGACCTTCGAGAAAACCTATTTTGCTGAAATGAGTCTCTGGCAATGGACAATACGACTATGAATGAGGTTATGCCAAAGACAAAAGTATAACGAAAACAGGGAGACAAACGTCCGCATGTAAAGAGAATCCGACATTTCATACGCACCAACCTAATACATTAATTGAATATATAGGTATTTATTTCTAAAAAATAAATTTCATTTATTTTACTTTGTCTATGGTAATATATTGCAAAATTATTGTTCGAAAAAAGGTTATTTTAAAAAAATAACTAATTTTATAAATACAGAAATTGAAATAAATGAAGAGAACCTTTGAAAAAAGTTTTTGTTAATTAAAACATATTAATATGTCATAAAATTTTAGCATGATAATTTACTCTTCCATTTCACCACATAATACTTGGAAAATTGGAAAACACTGGCAATACATATAATTTATTTTGAGCAGAAAAAGTAAGGATTCAAAGTATATTTTTAATACTTAAAATGCTAAAAGATCGACAAAATTTATTGTTGGCTATCCTCGATCTTGACCAAGTGATAAATACACTGAAGTGACAAAAGTCATGGGATAGCAATATGCAAATATACAGATGGCAGTAGTATCGCAGCGAAAAAGTATAAATGCGCAGTTCGTTTCCCAGAGCTTTCATTTGTGTTCAAGTTATTCATGTGAACAGGTTTTTCGTGATTTATGGCGGCACGACGAGAATTAACAGATTTTGAACGTGGAATGTTAGTTGGAGCTAGACGGATGGGTCATTCCATTGCGGATATCGTTAGTGGAAAACCGTGGCGTGGTCAGATGAGTCACGATTTCAGTTGTTACGAGTTGATGGTAGAGTTCGAGTGTGGCGCAGACCCCACGAAGCCATGGACCCAAACTGTCAGCAAGGCACTGTTCAAGCTGGTGGTGGCTGCATAATGGTGTCGGCTGTTTTTACATGGCATGGACTCGGTCCTCTGGTGCAACTGAACCGATCATTGACTGGAAATGGTTATGTTCAGCTGCTTGCAGATCACTTGCAGGCATTCATGGACTTCACGTACCCACACAACGATGGGAGTTTTATGGATGACAATGCGCCATGTCACCGGGCCAGAACTGTTCGCGATTGGTTTGAAGAACACTCCGGACAATTCCAGCGCATGATCTGGCCACCTAGATCGCCCGATATGAATCCCATCGAGCATTTATGGGACATCATCGAAAGGTCCGTTCGTGCCCAAACTCCTGCACCATCCACACTTTCACAATTATGGACGTCTATACAGGCAACATGGCTCAATATTCCTGCAGATGACTTCCAACGACTTGTGGACACCATGAAACGTCGAGTTGTTGCACTTCTCCGGGCAAAAGGAGGACCGACACGATATTAACAGTCATCCCATGACTTTGTCACTTCAGTGTATATATCAATAGGAAAAATAATTTCAATAGGTATAAGTTATTAACAATGGCAAACAAATTATACAGATGATATTAAAAACCCGAAATCTTCTTTGAAAGATTTGTTTAATATTAATACTGAAAAACCCAAACAGTTTAAAAGCATTGAAACAGCTAGTTACATTTCTGAAAACTTACTAAAAACCATTTATGTTATGAATAAATAAAATACGCTTTTTTTTAACTGCTGAAAATATGATGTTGATTTACAGCACATTAGATAAAAAAACACCAGGAAATCTGGAATTACAAAGATTTTAAAAGCGAGTAATTCAATCGCAATAAGAAACGTTGTCAGACGCTTCAGGTGATAATTATTTGAACAATTCCATCTGAGAATAATGCTGAATCCATAATTGTTCTCCTTTATTAAGTTTGGTTGAATTAATTTTAGTGCATGATTGTTTCTAAAGGTAAAATCATGCATTTATGACCATTTTTCCACATCATCACGAAATCATATTCTTTAAATTATAAGAAAGCCCTTTAGTAGGGAAAAGGTTTCACTAAATATTTGTACATATTTCCCTACATTTACACTATCCAAAGGACAGTGCTGATCAGTAATATATTTATGAGAAAGGATTTGTTTTATAAAAATTAAGTATCAAAAACTTGATTCTAAAGCAAAAAAATGCTCAAAACTTTTCAATAGGTAATAACTTTTAAGAAGAATAATCTTATCTTATAAGTATATTAATAAATTCCAAACAAATTCTTAATTTTTTTCATAGATTTTGTTTAAGAATTAAGAATTGGTCCATCATTTTACAAAGTAGTTCCAGCGGGCAAAACTCACTGCTTTCTAATCTTTTTAATAAATTATACGTCACTTTTTTAATATTTATTTCCTAAAACGATTAGCAGTATTCAAGTCTTTTCATTTTAGTAGCTTTATGCTTTTATACATGATAAATTTATGCTGCACAGGATAAAATTGTAAATAGGTAGGAGGAAGGGAAATAAAATTATGTGAAATAAATTTTTCCTTTTTTTCAAAAACTTATTATTAACAGGTAAACATCTTGATTAAAACCACTGATTTTTTTTCCTTCTTTTCTCTTTACAGGTTTGGTTTCAAAACCGGAGAGCAAAATGGCGTCGTCAAGAAAAATTAGAAAGCCAAAATGCTCTTCGAGGCCTTGGCCACGTTAATTCCAGTCTCCTCAACTCTAATTCAAGGTCTCAGTCTCCCATAGGCACTTCGAGCAATGGAACATCTCTCAACCCTTGTGTCACTTCCGTGGGGAACCATCTAGGGTCCAACGCTCCTCTCTTGTTCGATCCTTGGCTGACACCATCTCTGCTGGGTCTGCGTCTTCCAGGCTTGCCAGGGTTTCAGCTGCACACTGTATACCCCAGCTATTTGACACCAGCTAATCTCACTACAGGTCCAATGGCCACTGACCAATCTTCAAATAAGGTCAAAGCATCCCCTTTAAACTTAACTATGGACAGTGACGATCAAGTGGCAGATGAACAATCTAAATCCCTGTGTGATCCAAGAAGCTCAAGTATCGCTTCGCTAAGACATAAAGCAAAGGAACATTTGCAAGTCTTAAACAAAGGACATGTCACGTGAAAATTGAAAAAAAACAGTGGAATCGATTCTTGTGACTTCACTTCTGTGCGATAAATATCACTGCGTCTGTCATATAGCCATGTCATAAACTGTGTTGTGTGACTAAATGTTCCTTCTGCTGTGCGTATTTGATTGAAAATTGAATGAATGAGGCGTAATTGACGCTTATAGAGTGAGCATTTAATGACTCCAGTGAGAGAACTGTATAAGATGGTAATTGTCTGAAGTTTTCATAAGTGATTTCGATTTTAAATTGGTTTTATATATAAAGTCATTGAAGATAAAGAAACTGGAATGAAAGTACATTAATACTTTTAACAAAATTAGATGGTTCATGCATTGCTCTATGGATACCTTGTTTATTCCAACTCTTCTAAATATATTTAAAATTATTAAATGATATTTTCTAGAAATATAGTGAATATATTAGGAATTAATAGACTCAAAAACATCAAATTTATTTAAAATTCTGAAACAATTGATGTTTCAGAATTTGGCTTTCTAATTTTTGATAATAATGATAACTTTTTAGTCTGATAATGTTAATTTTATCATACAAAAATGTTTTCTTGTTTTTATAAGATTATATAGTTTAAAGGCATGAAGCCTACCATCGCAAATTTCAAGTCATCGTTATTATTTTTAAGTCATTATTTGTCTTAATTAATTTAAGTTATAAAGTAATTAATTAAAACAATTGCGAGACGTATCTATCCTTCTTTCTCTCTCTGTATATATATCTATATATCTATATCTATATCTATCTATATATATATATATATAGAGAGAGAGAGAGAGAGAGAGAGACAAGACAGATTTTGAAATGAAAAACCCATCGTTTTTTTAAATATAGACGTATGTGTAATCTGATAGTCTTGTGATTGTTTCAAGCCGGTTTCAACTGGTCAATGACTTAAATTAATTAAAATAATTCTTAAAAATTCAGAGAATGAACAATTTGGTTGGCGACTGTGCATTTAGTTGGAGATAAACGGCCAAATGTGGCAACCGACAGCATTATTTTCTAATAACCTAAAAGCAAAAAAATCGCCAATTTATTGCCTATGCATTTTGAGGTTTCAAAAACTTCAAACCAAAACAACATCATATCCTCACATGATAATACTCTTACAAAATATTTGACTGAGAGATACAAATAATCAGTTGTTTTCATTTTTGCTTAATGCTTATTCATTTTACTGTAAGAAAATTCTTAACAAATATCTAATTTCTAATAAACTTCGATTATATCTTTTTGGTGATGTTTCAAAGACTGTCATTCCAAAATTCATGAAAAAAAATATTTTCAATAAAGAGTACAATTCCACTTTATTTTTAACTTATCATCCATTCAAAAGAAATAATTTATTTAAAAATGTATGAAATTCTAAATTATCTTTTTTTTTATTAAACAGCAATCAAAAATCTGTATATTCCTTCAAGGTTTTTTTATAAAATTTATAATTTTTTCTGAAAACCTTCAACCAAGGATACTTATTACGTGACAATAAGCTAAAAAAAGTTATTTTTTAAAAAATTTGTCATATTTTAACCAATTTATACTCCACTTTCTATCTTTAGTCAACCTTACAAAACAAAAGTTTCAAATCCTTCGTTTCTTTTCTATATTGGTTTATTTGATTATCTTTTTATAAATTGAAGAACATTACTTTTTTAATGAAGAAAATAATCCTTTACCAGAAAACTCTTTTGAAATATTGCATTGTTAAAGTTTATAAAAAAGGAATAATGATTATCTCGAATTATATGATTTTGAAATATTGGGTTAATTTTTTTTAATTTTCTCGGTATTTATGCATACTTATTTATTTGTACGTTTTTCATTATTCATTTTTTCACAACATTCATAGTAATTAATTAAAGCTGACTCTCGATGACAAAACTTTGAAATTTCGAGATGTCCTCATTCCTTTACTCCCAAATTAGCAATTATGTAAGAATTCAAATGCTTATATACTTAGCAAAAGAGCATAAGCGTAATACTTTTTTTGGATTCATTAAATTAACCTCTTCGTTCAATAAGTACCATGATTTATTTTATTAAGGAAGATTGTGTATAGATGGTAATTGTTTCTTTGGTGCTACCTCCGATGTAACTACTCTGTGCAAATATGTTTTTTCGCCATCTTTCATACAATAATGCAAATGTGGATCGCAAAGCTTCTTTTCTTACATCTTCAAATTCCTCCGTCGCTGCACTTTTCTTTTTACCGTGAGAATCATAGCTGCTTTGGTAAATTGATCCGATGAGAAACTCAAATGGGAGGATATCGAATATACTGGCTTAGGAAGCACCTGAATGTGATGTTTTAGCAGATAATTTAACATCAGACATTGAAATCTTTATCTGATTAAAAATCTCGCGCAATGAAATCAGTAGAAACAGCTGGTTCTGGAAGCACTGGATTATATTTTGATAGCTAGTTTGAATCTATGAAGGTCCTAAAAACAGATGCTTTTTCATGCAGCACCTGTGACTTGGCCTTCCGAAACGCTGGTTGGCATTTAAAAGAATCATAGAGTTTTAGTATAGCAATTGCAATGTCAGTAACAATATTAACTAGAGCATTTCATACAATTTCTTTGACAATGAAAATTTGTTTCTGCGTTCTGGATAGTGGTGGTTGCCCTGACTTATCATCCTTATCATCGATAGTCTGTTTTTTGAATTGTCTATATCATTTATAAATTATACTTTGACACCTTGCTGTTTAAATATAAACAGATTTAATTTTTTTGAAAAATTTCAGAAAATTATTTACTTAGCAGTATTCAAAATTTGACATTTGGAAGTAGTTTGGAAAAGCCTGTGATCACGACCCAAGGCATGTGATCTTGGCGTATTTGAATTAGATGAAATCTGTTCTTGTTAACTGGCCACATGATCCCTTTTCCAGTGGAAGACTATTTCGTATACTTTCAGAAAATACTTGAATGTAGTAGTATTACTCATTTAAAATTATTATCGTCATGATAATATTTCTGAATTTGATCCAATACTTATATTCATGTAAATATGAAATATTATGTAGGATATATTTTATGCTCAATGCTCAATAAAAGAAAATATTGTTACGGAATTATGTTCATTTTACATCTGCAATATAATTTGAAATGAAAATTGTTGAGACAGTTATTCTTTGATTAAAGAATAAATAATTACAATTAAGTATCGTTAATGCAGTTATCCTCTCATTTAATTTGACTTTGAGTACAAATATTAAAATTTTTTAAACAGTTAATTACTATATATTCTTAAAAAAGATCTGACTGAATTAGAAGTCATCCTGCTAGGTTCAGATATTAAGACAATCGGGTCAATTCATGCAATGTTGTGGTTATATGAAAATATCATTTATGACATTTGATATCAATTTATTCGTTGTCTTTTTGTTCCTATGACATCACATTCTTTTCTATCCTTCTATAAACAGAGGATTCAAAGATTACATTGAGGTGATAAAGTAGTAAGTATAAACCATTTGACATATCTCGATAACATGCATTGACACTAAAGTCTGTTTTGATCTTTATATAAGCTTATGATCAATAATCTGAGTTTTATTTCTGGAATTTTATAACTATATTTAGACTTATATCTTAAATTAAATGTATGATGAATTTTTTTTCATAATTTCAAGTGCAACATTTTAGCATAATCAAATGGAATAATGCAATTCTAATTTTTAGAACCTCAAATGCTATCTAAAATGATAACGGATTTTAACTGTTTTTCAAGTGATTTTTTTAGATTTTTAAATAGAAACTGGAAATTAAATTAGATATCTTTACACTTAATTCATTTTTTGCATGTACCATCTGTAAATTTTCACATCATCATCAATATCATCACAAAAATAATGTTATTATGTAGAATAGCTGATACAAGAAATAATTTATCTTGTTCGAACTTCAATATCATTTGATTTTAAAATAAATAATCATTGTGAAACAGTTTCGTCTTTTTATTGTTTATTTTAATGCACTATTCATTGATATATACAAGTGGCCATTTTTAAACATTTGTCTATGTCTACCTAACACTATCTCATTACTTTCATGATTAATAACAATAAAAGTTTTGAAAAATCGAACAATCAACGTTAAGAATCAATAAATTGTCTCCAAAATTAGCATTAACAAAACAAGAATACAACAAGGAGGCTCCGTTAGTTCTTACTCTATAATAGATGTTCCCAAATTATAGGTCAAGATCTGCTGATGGACCGAGAATCAATTTTCGGATAGCAGCTACAAGATATTGAATAATTTGTATTTTTCATGTAAAAATGGGATGAAATATGAAATAAACGAATATTTCCTAAAATGTATGAAAGTATCTTCTTCATGAAACCACATTCGTGCATGGTAGCATCACAACAAAAAGATAAGGTAATATTTTACCAAGTTGTTGATATCACATTTAAAAATTCCTCTAGCACATTTTATTCAGCTTACTTTGAATCTAGAATTACCTATGAATCCTATACGAATGAATTATCTTAGAATCAAATTTAAAAACCTTAAAAGGATTAAATATGATATGGATTCCAAAAGCGAATTTGAATTTTTCTATAGCTTTTTTATAAATGCGACATTGAAATCACTTTATGTGAAAAATCACTTTATGCGACTTTATCATAGTAAATTATCTGTTAACAGTCATTTGCAATTCTGTTCTACACAAAGCTCAACCAATCACTCTTTACAGTTCCGATATGAAAAAAAATGCTATATATTTCAAAAGACGCGATTATTTAAAATCATTGTATTTGGTTTTGAGGTTTAATACCTCTTTAATATCCCACATTTGAAATCTTTTAACTTTAAGAAAAACTGAATGAATACTTTTGAATCAAGTGTGTCTTATGCATTGTAATTTTTCTATGCCAATTATTAAATAACGGTCTTAGCCAATAAATTTCCCAAAAAAATATTATCGATACTCTCCCTTATCTGATAATTTCTGGTTTCATTACTCTCCATTGCAATAAAATAAATCTCAATTATCCAAATTTCAATGATAGGATTATTAAAGTGGAATAATTAATGCCACAAACAAAAGATACCAAAGATATAGAAATGTGATCGAAAAATACATTCTTAACTTAAACTTTTTTAAATTTAAAAACAAGCAGATTAGAAAACTTATAGAAGCCAGTCTCAATCCATAAGAAAAATTTTGTTAATTGTTGTTGTTCACAATATTTAAAAAGTGCACACAAATATTAAATTAATTTTAACTTCATGGTAAAAGTAACAGTCTCTGCATGAAACTAATTATAGCACAACCAAATCTCACTAGATTAAGCAGTTAGCTTTACTACAGCTAGATGCTTCCCAGCTAGTGAATGAAAAGAAAATATTATCCACAGATCATCCTGTTTTCAGTGTAAAAAACAGTAATTCTTTTTTTTCTTACCAATTTTTTATAATTCTGAAAGAGATATTTTCATTAAAAATTTAAAAAGAAACAGAACTCCTTGACTAATGCTATGAAATCCTGCAGCGTTTCCGCTCAGTTTTTTCTGCACTTTTATACAACTTTTACTATCGTTGCTTTACATTGGAAATATTTCTGAAACCGCAGAAAAATTTAAATTTAAAATCAATTATCTTGATTCCTTTCTTGACGTAAACTTTCTTTCGACAAATCTTTTGAAAATGTAGCAGTTCTGTGGAATTATTTATCGTGAGAAGAAAAATTGATTCCCGAATAATTTTTTTTAGATATTAAGAGATCATTTGATAATATTTTGAAAAATATTTAATCAGAATCTTCTTAAAGAAAGTGACGTTCCTATCAAATGCTATACTTATTAAAAATAATTTTTTTCTGAGAAAATAGTATAATTTGTGATAGGATTTTTCGATTCGGATCAAACATCTACGGTAATGAAAAATTATTCACAAGGCTGGGTTTCTAGTTTTAATTTGAGAAGCTAAAAATAAAAAAGCATCTATTTAAAAAAATAGCAAATAATATTCTTATTATTATCCGAGTGAGAAAAATTTCTGATGTAATGATGTTTATGCAATGAGTTCCTTAGCCGTTTCTCTTGATACTCTGAAAACCAAAAGTTGTTTTTCGACTCAAAAACGAGTAAGAAGATACTAAGTTGGATAAGCTTGTATTTCAGTACAATAATGATTCTAAGTTTTCTGGGGAGTACCTCATAGCATTTCCTGGTTATCACGAATTAACTATTTCGACTCGCCCTAAGATACACGGATAAAGCTAAATGACCGGACCATTGCGACAGCAGCTCTGGTGAAAACTGTAGCCGAGTCCTAAGGGCCATCCATCAGCGGTCACAGTACAACCCTTTTCATGCAAAGTACATCCCGTCAACGATGGGAGGTAGCCAATCCATACTTTTTTCTATACCCACCAAATTTCGAGAAGGGTTCATCATACCGGACGCTTCTCATCCACATTTTTGAGGTGTCCCTCCCC
>JAPMOQ010029703.1:2484832-2508056 GCA_026543055.1 Argiope trifasciata | reverse complement strand
AATAATAAATTCAAATGAATAATAAAATAATGTGACAACTTTATTAAGACATTAGCTAATTTAAGTAGCTAAATTCTTGTCAATATTAATACTTTCACTTACTTATTAATTACTTTCCGAAAGTTTCTTTCTCATTGCGATATGAATGGCATCTGATTCTGTGCAAACATGCAGGCTTATCTATTTGCCCTATTTGTAATCGGTTTCAGTCGTACCAGAGAACTCCCACACCACTAGCCAAGACTACATCCCAAAAACGTTCTTTTATTCATTTGATGGGATTGGAAAGGCGTAATTCTCAACGATCTCTTTCCTCAAGGTGAAACTATAAATTCTAAAGAATACTATCAGCAATTGGATCAACTGAAAACTGCCACATAAAAATAAATTGGCCAGAATTAATGAACCGATGAGCAATTGTGTTTCATGATGACAACGCGAGACCACATATTGCATTAGTCGTAAGAAAAAGTTCTTATAATTTGATTGGGATATTTTACCGCATTCTGCATACTGTCCATATCTTGCTCCATCTGATTATTATTTTTTTTTCTGTTGTTGAAAACTTCTCTTCGCCATAAGCACTTTAAATCCATCAGTGAAATAAAAGAACATTTCGAGGAATATTTCTTGTCTAAAACACAACGATTTTGGACAGAAGGCTTAATGATTCTTCTTGAGAAATGGAAGAATGCAATAGAGCAAATGGGTTCTTTTATAATAAAATAAATAATATCTTAAACAGTAAATATTGTGAAATTCATTTCATATTCAAAATGAGAAAGAAATTTATAGGATGTACCCTAATATTTGTAAACGCCGATCATTTGCTTAGATAATATTATGCCCAAATATGAGCTCCTTATATATAGAGTTATTTTTCATAGTGTTACTAAAATAAAAATAAAATTGAAATGCAATATAAAATTAATATGTTATTGAGTTAAAAAAGAATTGAAATCTGTAAATAATTGACAATTAGTTTTAAATACAAATATTAAAGGAAAGGTCTCATAAAAAGGACAGCAAAATCCCATTATTGGTAACGTTAAAAGGAAATGCTAAGTAGAAATATCGTGGGTCAAAGTATTTAACCGCGAAAAGGTAAATAAAAAATAAGAGATAAGAAAAAGAAAGTTGCAACTAAACGATTAAAAATAGCTTATTCGTTGACAAAATTATAATAAATAAATAATCGGAATTTTTAAAAAACTGATGATAATGCTTAGCACAGGGCATCACATGACTGTTTATATTTTCTATCAAATCCCCATAGCTTTCAGGAAGCATATATACAAAAGCTAGTGTTGGTGACAGATTCGTCTTGAGATTTATAAATCTAATTAATTTGGAAGATACCACGGATTCCGTATCGGTGAAATGTAGATCTTTGCCTTTTTTTTTTTTCAGGGTCAAACAGATCATTATTTTTTATCTGTGTTAATCTCAAGTTCAAGACCAAAATATCAAAAATGCGACGACACAAACATTTCTGACTGATAAAGAGGGATTTGGGGGAGTGAAACTGAGGTTTAAATAGTCCCATCCAGATTTGAAAAACCTCATTTTCTTCTGAATTCTGATAGCCTCATTTTACATCTTAAGTAAAATCTTGTTTTAAACAAAAGATTATTTACTTTTATTCTTATGAGGATTTTACTCTCTTATGAGCTCTTCATTTATAATCTTTAATATTTATATTGTACCTGTAGCTATTGAATATGCGTCATTACATGGAATCGAAATGGATTGTAACGGTAAAATAATAAGTGCTTCGTCCCGCCTCCACTAATTACCAGCCAACTGGATGCGGCAGTTGCATTTTTCCTCCAGAAATCTACTACTAGAAAATTTCTTGTTTTCAAAGATAATCTTCTAGTCTCTCCAGTTGATACAGGTGCGATAGTATCTTCATCCTCTAGAACTAGTATATTCACTTAGTTGGAATTTGCTCAGTGTATATAAAATAATGGACAATAATATGGCGAATGGGATTTCGAACGGGACTGTAACAAATGGTATTTACACATTCAGGGCAACGGAGGAGCAAAGAAGTCGTGCTCATTTAGGAAGTTTGGATGAGTTCTGGAGATTACACCGGAAATCTTTGGAAGACCCTGATGCATTTTGGGGTGAGG
This sequence comes from Argiope trifasciata, assembly GCA_026543055.1. Classification (NCBI taxonomy): domain Eukaryota; kingdom Metazoa; phylum Arthropoda; class Arachnida; order Araneae; family Araneidae; genus Argiope; species Argiope trifasciata. The sequence continues at coordinate 2,505,918 of JAPMOQ010029703.1, read as the reverse complement.
CTGCCGCACCGTTTTACTGGAAAACACCTGTACCAGAAAAAAACATTTTGAACTACAATATCGATGTGCGGAAAGGAAAAATCTTCATTGAGTGGTTGAAGGGGGCGACCACGAATATTTGCTACAATGCACTGGACAGAAATGTACAAAATGGACATGGGGAACAAATCGCTTATTACTGGTGAGTAAATAAATTAAGGTTTCTTATACTTCTGCCTGTTATTTAACTTCTTTATTCCTGCATTTTATATATTTAATTACTCATTTTCTATTTTTAAATTTAATTTTGAATTAAAGTGAAAATTCAGATTTTTTTTATTAAAAAAAAGATTAACCTTGATCTAATGATTCTTAATACCAAATGGAGGATTTTTGTATCCCTCGAGAATTTAATCAAATTTTTGTGTTACTTATTATTATTATTTTGGCATCGCATTTAAAGGCTAAATTTAGTAATTACATGCCTTTGCATCTAATTTTAATGATAAGTGTAATATCATTGTCGTTTGAGATCGTATACTTGATTTACAACATTAGAAATGAATTACACTAATGAGAATAATAAAGGTTAATGAAAATTCATTTCGATTTTTTACATACCATTACTTACTTAATAAAGGTTTATTTTTAGGACATCAGAAGTCATTTTAATAATGAGATATTTTTAATGTATTTCCTGCTTCTGTATCTTTCTCTTTTATTTTAATTTTATTGCGTTTTATAAAAACATTTTCTTGTTTATTGATCTCAAGTCCAAACATAATTAAGAAATGATAAATATCAATGTAACAATAAATACAGTAAACTTAAAAAGGGTTTCTTATAATATTTAAATTTTTTAAATATTTTAAATTTAATATTTTTTCGGAACCTTTTTAAAGGTATCCTAATCCAAATTGGTTTCCAATATCATTGTGTTTGCTTTTGAATGTCAAAGAGTATGAGTGTTCATTTAATGTGTTGTTCTGTTTTTCTCTTTTAAAATAAATTAAATTTTGTCTTTAAACATTTTAGTAGTTAAATTTCGAATCTCAAAAATTAGAAAAGATAAAAATTTGAAGAAATGTTTGATTTTTAAAAAATCTAGGAATTCTTAATGTAAACGAGAAAAACTCATCGATATGAAAATCGAAATTAAATAATTGATCTTTGATAAACGAATTGCCTAAATTATAACTTTCAAAAAAATTATTTGTTTGATGCATATGCTAAAAAGACTTTTGATATATGAATGATATCAAACTAAAGGAGCAGAAAGATTTATAAAGTACTAATTAAAATCACAGCAGTTTATAATAAAGGTTCATAAATATACTTTTATTATAACTGATTGATTACTACGGTTCGTCGAAGTAGCGAATTTTTATTAAAAGTATTGCTGAATAATTGCAAAATTTGTGTGTGTGAAAGAGAGAGAGTTACTAATTATCTACAAAAACCGTTTTTCAAATTTTCACTTAATAATACTCCTTTATTGAATTAATGGGTTAAGAAAATTGAAAGAAAATTCACAAATATGCATTAAGTTGCACATGGGATATTGCTTGAATATTTATTCATTAATATAAAAAATAGATTATAGTTTTCTAAATAATTTAAATAATAATAATTAACTATTTTATAGTTTTAATAATTCTCAACACAAATCGCACACGGATTCACTGTAATAATACTAATATAGTTGAATAATTTGAAAGGGAACAGAAAACAATATTTAATTATTCACAGCGATTAATAATCAAAAACAAATGGAAGTAACAGATGGAATCGCCTTATCAAATAATATAATTAAAAAAAATTATTTGATTCCATTGAGAATTCTAAACAGCCTTGGAAAATATCGCTAATTTAATGAAACAACACTTTTAGATGTGTTAATATATTTTAGGAAAAGTCATTACAGAATGCCACAAATTTAACTATCACAATAAATTTGTTCTTCAAATATCTGGCAATAATTCACTTCAATTATCGCCAGATTCTTTTTTCTTAGAAAATGTTAAATATCGTAGCTTTGTTCTTTTCTTCTTGGAACTATAGATATCAATTGAGAATAATTAAATTTTGATAATAATAAAAAAAAAAGAACTCGCAATTTCTGAGCAAAATCAAAGGCAACGGCAGAAGTTTACCAATGGAGAAGGAGGCAAGTCAAATCCGATAGATGAAGGATCATAGTTTCTCTAATTTAGCTTCAAAATAACACACAACAATTCAATCTATATTTAATTAAAGAAAATTAAACATAATTTAGTTTTTTCAATGAATGTTGAATTCTTAGGGGTCTGACTAAAAAGTATCAATAAAATGAGGTTACATAACCAAATTTAGTCAAAACCTTTAAACCTCGTTTGGATATCTCGATTGTTTACTGCATATTAATTTTTAGATAGTTTTAAATTATTATATTTGTTAACGCCACAACCGCCCTGAAGTGGTGAACACTTTTGACAAGGAAATTCTCAATCCCTTACTGAGGGTGGGGAAGGGGAGGAGAAAGCGGCTGCCAACAGGGAGGTAATCGCATCCCCTAACCCCCATTCTAACGCTGCATTTGCACTACATAACTTAATTTATCTACACATTATGAAAACTTACATAGTTGAACACCTTAATATGTTTTAAAAGGATATTAATAAATTCTACATCAATATTTTATAAATGTAAATTTTCAAAACTTTTCAGATTTTTCATGTTTTTTCATTTTAAATTATTTTTGGAACTGAATTATCCATTCATATCTATTTTTGTTTGAGTATATTTTAATTTATATAACTTACAAGTAAATACAACAAAATATCAAAAAAAATTTCTTAGAGAAACAAATCGTCTTATTACATGTATTTACTGATGTTTTGAAGTTTTTCCTGTAAGATTTTTGTATTGTCCCAATATTATTGAGAGGGATCAATATCAGCATCTTTATCATTCTCAATCAACTCGGAATAATTTATTTAAATTAATAAATAATAAAGCTATTTATTCATCCTATTTTTAATTGTGGTGGAAATAACTAAGTAAATCTTTGTTAAATATGAAATGTTGTAATCAAATTGAAATAAAGACAGTTTTTAAAATTTTACTTTTTAATAATTTTTTCCTCAAAATTTTTACACTTTTCTAAAGAAAGGGTGTAAGTTTTATTGCAAATTTTAAAATCAAAGATTAAATATTATTGGAAATCGTATATTTTTACATACTTTTAAGATAAATTAATAATTTATATCTCAATTCTTGTCGTTATTTACCTAATTGAAAGGTTAACTCAGTTCTCCTCCTACGAAGAATCCCTAAACACTCTATTCAAGCTGAAACATTTCTAATCATTGAAGATCACCTCTCACCCAGTTTCGGTTCTCCACAATCTAATAGAATGCAAGTTTAATTTAGTTATACTAAAGTCCAATCTTAAAGCTACACAAGGGTTATTTTAGTACAGACCTCGTAATTTTAAACCACAGTCACATGAGAGGATAACACCTGAGCTGGTATCCAATTGCCAAGCTTCCACACTACACCAAAGAAAGGAAGTTCTAATTTAAAAGGCTTCCATCCCTCCCATATCACTTTAAATATCATTTTTTATCAAGTTACTCTACAACAACTCATTACTTTTAAGAAAATTATTTACCGTATAATCTGAAAAGGATAATTTTATATTTGTTTCAAAAATTTATACGAGTGCTCTTTTCAGATTTCAGAAATTAATTACAAATGACATGTTAATTGAATTTTCCAGCACATACATTAGAAAAGATTTTTTTGTATATTTTTACATCAAGGCGTTGCGTAAGCATGACTTTAACTATTCTTGCAGCTCATTTCGATGAACGATTAGTCACGTTTGGAATTTCAAGTGTTAATAGAATTCCGCTGATTTCCTATTATTATATCAGAGAAACGCACAACAGTTCTTGTAAAAAATTACAGCATCTTCTTTCCTTTGTTATTTTATTTAAAAAAGTATTGTTTTATAAATAACGCAGTTACCATCAACAATTATTTTAAGCATTCGATTAGCAATGAAAAAAATAACCACTTAGAAGCAAATGCTTCTATGAACTAGAGAAAAAAAATTATCTGAAACACAAATAAATGCTTTTATGAAAGATCACATTGAGCGAAGTGTGCCTATCTTTTACAAAGTGATCTGAAATTAAAAGTGTTGAGAAGAACAGAATTTTATTGAAACTCTGGAATTAAAAAGAAAAGCACTTCAGCACTTGAAGATGTGTCATCAGGGAAAGATGCAAATCTACCAATACGATAAGTGCACTAGAATCGTAAACTATAACTGCTAGAAATTTATGTATATTCGAAACATTCTAAGCAAAGTTGTGCTGAATACATCTATGCAATAAAAAGAATATAACGTTCTTACTTTCATTTCTAAATTTTGATTTTTTTTTCATCCATGTTGTTTCTATAGTTTTGTTTTATAAATATAACTATTTGAAATGGAATGCTAACTCTAGCATTTATTTTATTTTCATACCATTCAATTAATTCTTTGGAAGTTTCATATCCTTTTTGTGTTTTATGACACATTGTTTCTCCTTTTTGAACAAAAACTGTTTTAAATTATTGTACTTGTTAACCTTTGCTCAATTTTAACTTAAATACAAAAATAAATCATTTAAAAATTTGTATTTTATCTAATGTACCTTTTATGATGGTATAGAGGGCACACTTGTTAAACTTTTAATTAAAAAGTCCATATCAGTCAAATATATCATGTTTCATTGACAACGAATCCGATTAGAAATTATGAATTGGCCCCTCTTAATTGCATCAATCTTTGCAAAAAAAGTCTTATCTTTTCATATTATAAATAACTTCAATCCAGTATAACTTATCTGTCTCATAATTTTCGATATGCAGTGTCAACGACCTCAGAACAGTTTTCAAGTCTGCATCCAACGGGTTCAAAAGTCAGAGATAGTGATTTCAGGCACGTTTCAAAGACCCTTACGTCTAATACACCGTTCAAGGCTGTTGGAGGGTTTTGCTCTTTCCTTATGAAATCAAAGTCCATATAGTTTCTCAAAATATTATTTTCCGTTGATTAGCTAAATGTTAACTTAAGCTGCCTAAAAGCTTTGATCTCCAAAATAATAATTTTAAATTCGAAATAAGCGATATTTGATTTCCCATAACTTATTGGATTATTAGCATTTTATGAACCAAAAAGAAATCGATCATGCATCTGCATCAAAACGTATTTTCATGAATAAACGAAAACTCTTTTTTTTTTCGGGAAGAAATGATTAGTTTTCAGAATATATTTAACATCTTTCAGGTATATTAGGATAAATAAATACATAGTTGAAAGGTTATCAATGTCGAATAATAATGGCTTGCTCTGTATTTTCGATTACGGAAAGAACTAAAGAGAACACAGATTACTCAAGTGTCATTAAAACTAAATGTTATCGCGGAAATGCCACTTTTTAAAGAAAAAAATGTGATGAAAGAGTTTAAGTGTAATACCAGGCTCCAGTTTGGTTTGAAGGAGTTTATAAGCGGCAGAGCCATTTATGATTAAATTACACCAAACATATGGTAAAAATACTATGCCCCGGACGCAGTTTATACTTTCAAAATATATATATATATATATATACCAAAACACAAAAATCCCCCCTAGATGGAGCCCTTCGAAATGAGGATTTTTTAGTTTGTTTAGTTTTTTTAACGTCCCTTTGAAAATAACAATCGCAATAACAATAACAATATAATTCGCCATCCAGGAGGGTGCACGAAAAGGTGGGGATATGGCTCCTACTATCGATGACAGAACGTGCTTCCTTAAGGAAGGGTTGTACCATGACCGGCAATGACCTTTTGGACTCAAGTGCCAGCGTTGCTGTTACGGCAGTCCGATCATTCAGTTATTTTATCTGTATGCCTTCGAGAGGGTCGAAGAATCAGTGGTATGAGTTAGCAAAGCGAAAAAAAATCATATCGTATTCCTGCTTACTTACCAAAATACATGCAAATGTAAACTCCACTATTAAGTGTTATATTTCAACACATTTTTAACATATTGATGCTTTACTTTAATTTAATATGTTTTTCTTATTTTATATACTTTGTGAAAATGCATTTTTTAATTTTCTGGTATAACTCCAAACTGGCTGACAACTAAACACTACTACTGAAGTAAATGTTCAGTTTGATAAATATTTTTGAAATTAAATCAATGCAATGAAATATTTAGGAATATGATCAAAAAAGATTATAATTATCCAAATACAGTACACACCCGAGTATTTGGTTTAATGTCCGGGTGTCTGAGTTCTACGAATTCCTTTCTTGCCCATCAATATAAATATAAAATTTTTATGCCAAAAATCAGTGTTATAATACTTATTTTCTCACTTCTTCATAAGCCCTCCATTTATCTCAAAGTGAACGCAGTCATGGCTTGGTGAGCAGTTTGCCATTAAAGCGTCGAATTAAAATAGAAGGTTCTACACTAGTAATTTATGCATGCTTACATACTGCATTGCACGTTTCTATATTGTATTAAAGAAAAAGTAAGTTAAAGGATATAAACTGTTCACATTTTAACATAAGTTCGGTAATGCCCTACTTAAATGCAGGAAAAATAAATAAAACATTCACGCAAATCGCAGGCCTAATTCTTCAGAGGATTGACTTAAATTGATTTTATTTTCATTGATAAAGGATTACACAAATATGAAAAGGTAACCCTAAGATAAAAGTCAAAACTTGCAGTTTTTGGATTTTAAAAAAGTCTTTAATAGATGACTTAATAGACGCCTTGCCTTCCCCATTTACTTACTATAAAAGAAAATTAGGCTGGATAGTCACGAACCGGTTACTCGGGAGTCTACTGTATTTTTTAATTCATTATTTTTTCTCAAACTTATTTATCTGGAACCTTGGAAAGCAAAAACTTTATAAAACGATCCATCCCAGCCCAATAGCCGTGAGCATTTAGTTATCTAGTCGGAAATTTTCAATTGATGCTAAGAAAATCTTTTGCCCCAGACTAACTAAAAAACATTTGATGGATTTTAATGCATCAGTCCACTGGTTTAGATTATTATTGGTTTATTGAATGATTAAAATAAGATGATTTTTCCAATGAAGTGTCACTGATGAAGAATTAATTGCGATGTCATGGAGATTAACAGCAGATATGTTCAGTTGCTCTTTTCCACCTACGCGTGACACCTTGAGCATTTACCGATGAATTCTTTAACACAAGAATTCCAGTTTCGGTCCTTAACGGGTTTCCGGTCGCTACCCTTCTCGGTCTCGGTAGCGGACGGCCCGTATTCTCTTGTTGTCGGGAACTCTCTCTGCCCTCTCCCCTCTGATTGTTGATTAACACCGGAAGAAGTGCTGAGCGCCCTCTCGTGGAATTAATTTACCACATATATTTTTTTAAGGTATCCTTAACAAGCAAGCATAAAGTTTATTCAAAATTTTGTTTAGTTTAAAATTTGAGTCTGATTAAATGAATTCAATCTTATACTTAATGTGCTTATAAATTATTAAAAAAATTATTTTTGAAAGCATTTGTAATTTTTTTTTTCTTATTAACTTCCTTACAAACACCCTACTTATTTTTCCCGGAGCAATAAGACACTCGACAATTGATTTCCGGAATACATAATGGAAACAAATATGTTCGTAGAATACATGGGTGGCTTTAAGGTAACGGTGCTCGGAAGAAAAGAAAAAATCAAATGGAGGAAAATAATAAGTATCAAAATACGTAGTACTTCCTTTAAATTATAGAAATCGCATTTCCTTAATTATGAAAGGTGTTGATAGATACTGAGAATTCCGCTGATTTTCCTCCCTAAGATCTGGAATATTCTTAAAGACGAGATAATTGTAATTTATTCACCGATTTGTTTTATTAAAAATAAAAGGATGTATTCTCCCTAATTTAAATTATTGACAGCAGTAAAAAAGTTTATTTGTTGAAAGAAAATTGAATATTAACTCAAAAATTCTCAAATTAATGTGGGTTATGATACCATCTCTTATTTTATTAAAAGTTCTTGTCTTCCCTCTTTGGTCTTAGCTTTTAATGAAAAGTTAAAAGATTTTAAAAGTTTTTTGCAGCATATGAAAAATGGATAAATGAAAGCGATATAAAAAGACTTTGCTTAATTAGAAAAGCCTACAGGAAAAGCAAATGTGAATTGATTTGACTAAGAATCAGATTTTATTGATTGTAATAGGGAACGAAAATTATAAAAAGATTTTTTAAAAGGTTTAAAATACTAAAAAGTAAAATAAATTTGTATATATATTAACCATATTTGTAATGAGTCATTGTCTGCTACAAAAATAGGATTGCATACATAAGAAATTTCCTATTTATATAATAAGTTCTATTATACAGAATGTTTACTTTTATCTATCGCTAATGGTTTAAATTAGAGATAGATGAATAATTTTACTTAAAGAAAACTCTTTGAATGATCAGAAGAATTATATTTTTAATTTTTTCATTCAATAAATGCAATACTAAAAAAGATGTATACTTAACTTTTCATATAGTCACTTCTACAGTCCTATTAATTTTATTTAGTAAAATATTTTTAACGTGCAAATTTTTTAACAAAAAAAAAAGCTTCTACCTTTTTGAAACAGAAACCGTCTGAGTTATGAAGCTTTGAATATCATTATTTTGGATCATTTCAAGGGATAGATTACAGAAAATAATCCTATAAACGGATTCAGTTTTTATAAAATAGTGCATGGATTGGTTTAAAATGATGAAATTCAAAATCTCATTAGCTCGGTCAGTTTTGATATCAGAAGGATTGAACCTTATTTGTGAAATATTAATGTGATAAGAATATTTTTTTGAATACTAGTCGGTTTGGTGATTTTTTGATTCTTTGGGATATTGATTTTATTGTAACGTCCAGCTTTTATATGCATCTCGCAGGCATAATTGTCAGAACACATTAATAAATTTTAGATGACTACTTTTAAAAATTAACTTTTAAAATAACGAGGTAATAACGCAACACCGTTTTTTAGTTTTGTACTTGAAGTTCAACAATTGGTGAAACGTTTTTACTTGAAAATTTTATATAGCATAAAATTCCCGTTGTCCAGATTGCTTTAGATTAATTTTGCGGAATTAAAAAAGTAATTACACTATTTTAGCCAATTATATTGATGAAATTGGGCACTTTTAATAAGTAAAATAACTAGTTTAAGAAGAAACAATCAAGAAGAATAAAAGGACATTTTTTTCACTGCACAAAAGTAATGAAAGTTGATTTTTTGAGAATCTTTAAGTAGTTTCAGATCTTTTAAAGAAATAGAACTGCCGTTTAAATTAATTAATTTATTCCATTATTTATAAACATTCTTTACAGAAACACTATGACAACCTATATAATCGAATTTCAAAAATCATATTTTAAAATATTTAGATTATTAGAATTTTTCATGATCAATTTTAATTTACAATGCTTTAGTTACTTTAACATTAATATATAAACATCTTGACAAATAAAAGTTTCAATCCTGATTTCAAAATTATCGGAGTATAAAATTCCCCATTTTATATCCATTGCCACTTTTAATACATTTTGCATGAAAAAAATTTTAAAGCTTCACAGACAAATTATGAATGCATGCATTCTTATAATCAAGAATTGAATTTCAGTTAATGTTACTTTCTTTATTTATGGATGATAAAGCTCTTAATTTGATTGAAAATGAGATTTTTTTAAACCGAACTCGCTTTAACAATATGAAATTGATTCAAAAACTATAGTTTTTTTTAAATAATGATTAAAAAGTTAGCAAATGTTTCCAGAATCATGGTCATGGCCTTTTTTTTTCGAACCGAGAAATCCTATTCTAAGCGATTATTGAGATGTTCTATAGTAATTCATTGACATTAAGCACTGAAAGAATATATGCTATGTCTATGAAAAGTTTGCTCCTCCAAGATGATACAGGCACTCTTATAAAAATAGATAAATTAAAATAATAAGCCAGCTGTATGAATAAAAAGTATCACTTAAGTTTGGAGTATTTTTTATGAAAAAGAATAAAGCAAATGTTTAAACGTCGGAGGAGGAAGGACAAGGAATTAGTATATGTATATAGCTGTCGCAAATGTTAATAAAAACATTCTCCTTATATGAAGATCGCACAAAACATTAAATTACACGCTGTTTAAACAGCAAAAGTACCTATATGTTAAATGTATCTTAAAGTAATTAGTATTAGATACATATTGGAGTTAAATATTGAGTTTTAGGTAAATAATACTGTTTTGTACCCATATCTTTTAAAGCTTTAACTGTAAACTTTCACAGAAAATATTTAATCCTCTGTCTCTTATAAGGAGATTATAAGAAACCAGCGGGAGTGCTGGTTTCGTACAATCTCGTATATTCTCTAATAAAGATGTTATCTCAATGTACATCTTGAATAGCACTTAGGTACAATAGTTACCAAATATTTACCTTTAGCGGGAGTTCAGCAGTTTGGCATTAATCTATCGTGTAATTCTTGGGAAGTGTTTTGGGATTAATCGCTACACGTGTTAAAAGTATCTGAAAATAGAACCGAATGAAGCAGAATTTTGACATAAAACTATACTTAAAGTCATAAATTCTAGAACCAAATTTTATATTTTTAAGTTATTGCGTTTTGGGGTTAGTGAGTTTATATATTTCTGAAAATACAAATTGCCAGACGGTCAATCCCTTGTTGGAATTTGTTTAAAATTTAGTGGAATCTATATCTAATACTATAATACGAGGAATGGTAGTCAAGTCGAAAATCGCCCCAGAATTAATAAACTCCGGTAACCTTGGGGGTCTGGGGTTTTTGGCCACGCGGAATCGATTGGCGCCGGTTTTGAAGCGCTACGGTCGAGCAGTTCGGAGTTACAGATAGGATATTTTCAAACTTTATTAGTCCGCCGTAATGGCTACTTAAATTTGCAAGCTGTAACGTGCTGCCATCTATAGCCAATATGGCGAACTAATAAAGTTTTATGTTTATGCTGTTATAGGTTTATAATATGTTTCTTATGTATGTATATATGTTTGGTTTTTCTAAATAAATTTGTCAAAAATATTGAACTTCAACACACTTCAATCTTTACCTTTACTTTACCTTTGTATAGAATAGTTCCCTTTCCAAACTCTAACTTTGTTTAGAATAGTTTACAATGGTGCACTTTAACAGGTTATCTTTTCACCAATGGTTTCACAAATTTTCTTATGGCATGTATTGTTTTGATAAATCACAATTAAAAATTTAAATCTTCGAGTTAGCTTCGATACCTGTTTTCTAAGAGCGGAGCTAGGACCCCCGCTGGTTAAAGATGTAAAATATCTGTATTGAAATAAATAAATCTAGTTCTCTTTGTTTTCTAGCTATCAAGCTAACTTATATTCAAACAGTTGGACAGACAGATTTCCTCATCATGGAATTTGGTCGAATTTGATGTAAAAACAGTATGCCAAATTTTATCCTTCTAGCTCAAAACATTTTCGTGGCAACTTTGTCACAGAAAGGCATATTTTCCAAAAATGTATTTTTCGAACACTGGGGTATTTAAAACGTGAACTAAAAATCTTGAATTCGATTTTTTTGACGATTACTGTACTTTCTCTATATTTTGTATACCAGAAAGTAAAAATGTAACTAATATCTTTCTTTTCTTAATAAACGCTTCGCTGTGAAAGCCTAGACATAAGGACATGCTTGGGAACCAGAGAATTTTAACTAGTTAACTGTGCAATTTATTTTCTAAAAACTTCCTCTTTTTAAAGTCAAGCGATGACGAACATGCACATCGAACACAATATAAAAGGTTGCATCATAAATTTTGGAAAAAAAATCATAATAAAGCTAGTAACATTTCATTTTTATTAGATAAAAAAATCGGCCAAAATAAAGATTTGCATTCATTAGCATACACATCAAACACACTTGAAAGGTTAATTTCAAAACCTCATTCCTTCAAAAATATGCTTGGTGTTTGAGCCTGATGCTTTTTAAACTAAAGAAAATCGAATGTACCCTCGCTTTTACGGCACTTTACAAAAGTCGATTTAAAAATTATCCTATTCGTTTGACATCAATTAAAAATTAAGAAGCCCATACAAAAAATAAACTCATAAATGTGTCAATACTGAGCATTAATATAATTTTCATATTACATAGTTTAATCAAGAAATAAAGAATGTGCATAAATTTGAGAGAAAATAATTTTGAGTGAGTTGATTTTTGTAATTACTTAATAAATTTTCTCCTAATTAGCTAAAATCAGTTAAAAATCATTACTTAATTTAAAACTCATCAGAAATTTAAAGAAAAATAAAATAATAACGAGGCTAATAAGTAGCATAAAGAAGATTCGGTAACAAATTTAAGAATTTTTTTATAATCATTAAAAAAATAAAAGATAGAATTTTTAATAAAGATGAATTACATTTAATTGAAGATAAAAATAAGGAAGTTTCAAGAGAAACTAGAAATAATATGCACAAAGAAAGATAATAAATTATCTGGAAAAAAAGTACTTCATAGATTATTCGTCATTTATTTACGATATTATTTAACTTATCTTCCAAGCAATCTGAATAGTATCCATTAATATCTTTTCTTATGTCAACATGAAGAAACTGTGATTTTTTTATATATTGTATAATTTATATTTTATGAAGCTACATTCCAAATCACAGCAAAATGCTGCAAAGAAGATAAAGTCAACTGAGGAAGAAATCAAATCGCAGCAGCGCAACTACCATTCAGTAAAATAAGGGAATTGCTGAAAGCGTGGGAAATTATTGCATCATATGCTGAGAAGCATATCTCTGATAAAGCAATTGCTATGAGCGTCACAGATTTATTTAATGGTAATATTGTGACTCATTTTCTCTAAATTTCGTAACGTTGCCAAAGTCAAACATCTTTAGATAACTGTCTTGCAAAAACGCCATGTATTAAAAATAATAAATTACATTAGTATAAATGTGTTTAATTATTATTTGAGAATGGAAACATTATTCTATTTGCATGATTTTTTTACATGAACTAGTTTAGAAGTAGATTTTTTTACATGAACTAGTAGCGAATCATGCTCGTTCAGTTAGAATAATGCTCGTTCCACTGTGAATGTAAGTGAAACCGAATACTTCTCTAGTTGGTACGTGTCTACCTTTCTTCATACCCATTTTTCATACCTTATCTCTACTCATTATTATTCGTGTTATTTTAATTTTATTACTTTATATGCATGCTCATACAGTACTCATTTTGTCTATTTATAAGTATGTTACGTTATATTACTTTGCCCAATAATATCTGTAAGACTCATAAAGAATTTACAAAAGGAAGGGGGGGAAGTAAAAATGGAAAAGTTTTCTCTCCCTATCAGTTTAAAATTTAAAATATTTATAAATTAACAATACAATAATTAGTTACATTTAGATTAAACTTCTTTCTGTTTTAATAATAAGTTTAATATTATAATGGCTAATATTGCGCTATTTCGATTGTTTTATAATTGAAATTAGCATTCTTTAAACTTTTTATTTAATCTCTCCCTCCTAAGTTTATTCAACTGCCGCAGAACATTTGAACGCACGAGTTTCTCTTTGAGCGATTCCTTACCTATACCCCTTTAAAAATAAAACTCAATGATAGCCACGCTTTTAAGAGGTTGATATGCAGAAGATAACATCGCTTAGCTGATGTCTTCTAATCATATGGAGACTCGGACATTTGGATAGCTGTCAGAAAATCTCTTATCCCTGAAATTTATCTGTATTTAACGAACAAGCGATTTCGATAGCGTAATCCCTAGTCCGTTGTTATTGCTCTTAAGAATTGCATAAAACAGCAGCTTAATCTGATTTCCGGATGAACAGTCTACTTCAAGAAGCCTTATTTTAGGAAATTATGTATTGTTTAAATATATATATACTTTTTATAATAATTTATTTTGATATATTTGACTTTTTTTCTCTGTTGTACAGTTAATTTTAGTTTTATTATTTACTAGCCGCCTTTGGCAACCAGCTGGTTCCCCAAGAGTAATGCGTTCTAAAATTTTCAATTAAATCGCCTATTCATTAGCCTTGAAGTAATTCCGGGCATTGATTGGCCTGAAATTAATATTTTTTTTAAGATTATGGACGGAAAGTTCTAAAAGAACACGTTTTCTTAATAATACTCTTTAATTTTATAAACCAGTCAATTTTAAATATTGATTTAGAAGACTGATTGATGTAGAAACTTTTATTTAAAATATTAATAAAAATATTTTGTAAAATATGGCTCACAGAGCAAAGTATGAAGAAATCTAAAACCCATTATTCATAAATGCATTTTTTGACTCAAGCTACATAATATGTATTTATTTACATCATTTAGATCAAATTAATAGTATTAAAAAATGTATATGCCTATTAATAATATTTTACAAATTGGCCATTGGACCGGAATTTGAATGCATATCCTGTATAAATAAAGATACTTATTAAATGAATGATTTAAATATTGCAAACGATCATAGAATCCTTTGCCTTGCATTCTTTAAAGAAAATATCACATTTTATATTTATTTTATCCAGTCACGTGATGAAAGTTGCATTTCTTTATTGCTAATCTGCGATGATAGTTTCTTTTAATTTGAACTTCAGTCATTGTTATCTTTTATTTTATCCAGTCATGTGCTAAAAAAAACATGGTTAAAATATTTCTTTAAATATTGGTTAAAAATAGAGGCCTAAGTTATACATTAAAAACGCTAATACCATTAGAAAGCTAATTTTTTTATGTTTAAATTGATGTAAAAATCATGTTTGTGCGATAATATTTTCTGAAGTTACAGTGGAAAAACGTTGAAATTTCGCTTAAATTTCAATTAATTCAAATTCTAATTAAAAATTCGAAAAAAGGGCTTCGAGATGCACATTCTCGACCTCCAAGGTATACATGTACCAAATTTGGTAGCTGTAGGTCCAACAGTCTGGCCTGTAGAGAGTTAACATACACACATTAAGCTTTATTATAAGTATAGATTAAAATATTTTTTCTGTCATTGCGAAAGCATCTCTCCAAATCACATTGCTTTTCTAGAATATGAATGCTTCAATGGAGAGGTGAAGGAAATCGTAGTTGTTTCACTTCCCTGTAATTCACTTTATTAGGGCCATCTTATTAGGAAAACATAATGCTTTCATCGGAACAACATTGGGAGATTTGTCATTCAATTCTTTGTCAAACAACTAGTGTTGAACGATATATGAATCATTGTCTTTCTTCTTATCACATTTGTAGTTTTCAATTCTAAAAAGCCTATATGTTTTTATTATTTTAATCTATTTTGTAATTTCCATTGTTGACATATTTTAATTTTTTAATCACCTTATAATGGTTTGAAGCTTACTCTCTTGAATGCTAATGAATTTCTCAAGAACCTTTCGGAAAAATCTATTCTTCATACTTACAGAAAAATCCTTTGTTGTTATATTTTAATTGATTGATTTTTACTTTTATTTTAAATATATAACATTGTGCCTAGATTTTTGCATTCAATAACTCCAAATTAAATACACAGACCTTAAGAGGAATCAAATAATATATAATATAAAAACGTATTAAGGAATTCTTATATGATAATTTTTTTTCACTTCACAATCTCTTTCCAATGATAACGAAAAAGAATCCCGTTTCATCATTTATATACTCAATATATTTTTTTAATATATTTTGTGTATATACTTAACATTGTTTCATATCTTACAATTATTACTCTGCGATTATATTAAATGCATTTTTTCCGCGTATTTTATCGCTGCTTGCGATTGAAAACAAATTTAAAAAATGAGTTAAAGTAGACAAATCATGTCTGAAACCTTAGAAAGTAAAATGTCTTGGATTAAAGCATTTTTTACTGTCATCAATCGCAAAAAGAATTCTTACACATTTTTCTGTAAATTTTAGTGGTTGTTTTTTAAATATAAGAATGCGCATTTTACTATGAAGAATCGTAGAGCTCTGCTAAAAATACAAAGAATCAATGTGTTAATTTGCCATGTGAACCTATTTGTCTTTGTCTAAATGTCTTTTTAACTAGATCCGTAAGATTGCTTATTTTTGCAAAGATAAATTTACTGTTCTGCTTAAGTTTCTTTTTTGATTCATATAAATATAAATATCTGAAAAACTGATAAATTTGTTCATTCTTTTATCCTTCGATATCTTTTCATTTTATTTACGTACATTAATTAAAATGAAATTTTATTAAAATTTTTACTAGAAAGACTCTACTGAACAGCGTAGATAAATTAAAAGAAGCCAGATTGTATGCAGATAAGATATTTATTTTTCACAATGTTTCAATTCTGCAACTTATTCTGACTTGCATAAAATAAATTAGTGAATTAGTGATATATTTTTCCCTTTATATATTCGATAGCACTTTGCAATTCCCTACATGTATTATTAGATGTGCTGTGATGCAATATTTATTGCATGTTTTAAAGAATAAGAAATTCCATTCATGATTCGAATTAATATAAAACATTTAAAAATATTTTTCGTTCTCTTCTTCTAGGGAGGGAAATGATCCTCAAGATAATAATAAAATTACTTACAGAGAGCTTCTACGGAGAGTTTGTCGTTTTGCAAATGTTCTTAAAAGTAAAGGTATGTTTGAATTTTAAGAATCTGGTTTTTAATTTTTTATTCTCTATGCTATTCTAATTTGTTTTGACTTACAAATTTTACATTCTTGATTAACTTGAAGCTAATTAATATAGAGAGTGTCTCACCGTCATACTACATTTATAATGTTTTGTTTGGAAACCAAACTTCTACAGCAGATATTTCTTCTTAAATTATATATAAAACAATTTCATAAACCAATTTTCATTTAAGTTCTAAAGATATATTTTAAATATTAAGAATCATTTAAAGTGAGCAATTGATTAGAAATTAACTGATAGTTTTTAAAATTTGTTTTTTTATTGCAAGACTTTTCACATGAATTAATTATTTTCATTATTATAGCTTTATTATCATTTATAATGCTATTTCATCTAAAAAAGCGAGGAACATAATTTTAATTTGACAAATTATTACATTTTTAATATCTATTCTTTGAGGACTGGTATATTTAATTGGTTAAATATTTATAAAATATTAAATTTTAAAAATAATAAACTTTTTACACTTTGACTACTAACGGAACAAATACGCTCCAATAATCTTTTAAAATTAGTTTAAAGACTTCCTAGCAAACTTCGGTTGCTTTTTTATCGGAACTTGGGTAACAAACCATCATTCCCAGCTCTGAAATTAATTAACATTCATTTAGGTTAAAAAAAGAATTTTGACAAATTGGTTTTAGTCAAAATGATTTCATTTATATGGGAAATAAAGCAAAGGAAAGATTTTAAAAATTTCGCAGTCAAAGAGTTAGCTTAAAAATGGGATTGATTAGTAATTAAATTGTTTTTAATACGATATTTTTAATTAATTATTATCCCTAAATTTTTATTAATTAAACTTATTCATAAATTAAATTAATAAGAATTAGTTATTAATCTAATTAATTTTAGAAATAAAATTGTTGACTTACTTTATTATGGGTAAATAAAATAAAATTATGATGATCAATAAAATGTCAATAAAATTTTTAACCTCATCAAAGTATGTTCTGCAGGCCATTAAATAATCGTAAATATAATAAAGATGAACAATAAAAGTTCATTTTTAAATCATATTTTATAAATTATAATTAATGATGCCCTTAAATAATAACACTTTAAGCTTAAAGTTTTACTTTCCAAACTAAAAATAGAATAAAATCAATATCTAAATCACCAAATCTGAAAATATACAATTTGCATTAAGATATATAAGTAAATAATTCCACTTATATAATATGATTTTAGCAGTTTATACACAACTGAGGCTTTTGAAATTTTTTATGAGTTTTATATAGCTTTCACAACACATATCGCTTTTCAATACATAGCGCTGATTATAAAAATTGCTTCTTTGCTGACAATTATTGTTAACATCTAAATTGAAAAATAGCTCCAGAAAGCGTAAAAAGAATAAGGGATGCATTTATACTTTTATTGCTTAATTTTTAAATGACTTCATATATACCGAACCTAAAGACAATATCAAGAAGCATATTATAGGGACATAGAGTATATTTAATATTCTCTAATAAAAATGAATTTTTACATTAAAAATAAAATATATAATAAAGGTAATACTAAATCAATAATCTGCAATATCTTCTCAAAATAACTTTTACATACTAATACTATCAAAACAGATCTTGCATTGTCATGCGAAGTCTATATAATTAATAAAATTCACTTCCAGTTAACATACAAATCATTACCAAAGATGAACTGCATTTCGTACTTTGACATATATATTTATTTAATCCTCTGTTTGAAATTTCATAGGTGTGAGAAAGGGAGACATGGTAGCTATGTATATGCCCATGATTCCTGAACTGGTTGTAGCAATGTTCGCATGTGCCAGGATAGGAGCTATACATTCCGTTGTGGTAAGTTTGACTTTTAATATAAAATTTTGAGTAAAATTCGTTTTCCATTAATTTTTCATATATTTTTTGAATTTATCTTGAATTTATTTTTTCAGATTTTTAGATTCAGAAAACATTTTCTGCCGAGTTTTACTTGTTAAAAAATTTTTAATGTATTATTTTAAAAAAGCTAGTTGGAAAAAAATGCAAAAAATTTATTAAAATTTAGTTATTTTATTCAAGTAAAGTATTTGAATCTCCTCATATATTAATTCGATAGAAGTGATTGGTGAAGCATGTCTCGAAGATAATTTGCTTAATTATTACTTTCCTTAAAAATCCATCTTGCAGTGATGAATATTCATTTTCTAAATAATGAAATCGGACTCGTTTGATACTTTATCTTTAAAAATATGTGGATAGTTTGAATTTTTACCAATTTTCTTTAAACTAATTGCTAAACATTTATTAGAGATATAATTCAAATATGTGATCTTCACATAAATACAATGGTATTTAATAGATTACATAATTAGTATTTAAAATGGAAAATTTTCTTATCTACCTGATCAAATTTCTTGAAACATTATTTAATTTCATCTCTTTAATTATGAATCAAATTAAAGTCACTTATCCTCGTCATTATCCCTATACTTATCTGTATTAATAAATAGTAGTAGTAATGGTAGCACCAGCAGTAGTGGTTGAATGGCAAGATTCTTCGGCACTAAATCGGAAATGAGATATGCTACACCAAACACGCGATTCATACAAAGAGTTTTAAAAAAGAAGAAGAAAATTGGACAATTGTAATAAATATTTCATAGAGAGCAAAAGTAAAAGAACTACTTCCTTGATTGAAAAAACACATTTCAATAAAAAGAAACTATGATGAAAACGCATTTCAATAAAAAGAAACTATGATGAAAACGCATTTCAATTAAAAGAAACTATGATTAAAACTAATTTCAATTAAAAGAAACTGTGATGAAATGAAAAATATTAAAATCTACAGTATTGTGATAAAAGTCACTATCTTTGAGAAAATATAAAAGTTAAAATGATGCCTTCATCTTTTAAATCTTTAAGATTAAAAACTGTTGAAAAGAAAATCTGTTGCGTGATAGCAATTTATAACTAAGGCAGTCAATTAAAATATGAATAATATTTAGAATTGATCACGTTCAAATAAAAACAACTGCATACTCATTCAATAAAAAAATAGATATCTGTGCATATAACATGCAGGACCAATGCGAGGACAAACCAATTTTTACATATGAGCTTCTATTTCTGAAAGAGGCAATGGAAAATCTATCTTAATTGGATGTAGCAACTTGATGTTTAGAAAATTTAAACCTCAGCATTGCAATATCCAATGAAAACGTATTATTAATTTCGTATTAGAACGTTATAAAATTTGTGCTACTAATTATGCCCTCAGTAACTACAAATGATTGAATAAATAAATTGCGCCCCGTTGTCTTATATCGATAGGAAGAATTCTGTTTCAATCAGTATTAGACATGAAGATGGTGACTATTGTAAAAATCATTCCCGAACACAAAATTAAATAAGTAATATAAATAAATTTTAAGTCAATTCCTGCTTAGATCAACAAAAAAATTTTTTATTTTAGATACTTTTTATTAAATAATTACAATTAATATAAATATGTTTATACGGATGGCAGAATCACAATATTAAATGGTTTACACATCACACGCTCTACACGCTTCGCCACTGACGGTATTTATTCCTAGATTTATATCTTTCTAAATATCTTATATAAGAGAAAAAAAATTCTTCCATATAAAACTAAAATTAATTAATTTATCAAAAAATTATTGACTTTCGCAAGAACTGAACTCGCATTTTTCACCTTCACGTGAAAAATACTGAAATCCTTGCATTTTACCGATTGTGCTATTGCCTGTCAATTTCAATTTCCATTACAAACTGCTAAAACTCTATTTAAAGTATTAAAAATTAATTTAATTAATTGATTAATATTTGAATAAAACTTATTAATATTAAGTATCATCCGCTACAAATTTTAAAATTCGTTTGAACTTGAATGTATGAATAAAAAGTATTTTGTTAACAACTGAAAATTTGAATAAGATATAATAAATATAGAGAGAGTGTGAACTAATTGTAAGAATTCAAAAAAGAGGCAATTTAGGAAACGAAATACTGAACTTTAGTGAATGGAGTGTTCGTATAAACTCATGTTGCTGCCTATCGTTATTAAGTAAACAGAGACACAGATCTGATGTCAAATACTTGATATGTTGCCCACGAGAGTTGTGTTGGTCTTTCACTACATGAATGTCACTACGAAAAATGTTGAACATTGATCAACCAAACAATTTTTTTGTTGAGTGACTGTATTATACAGAAAAGGTATATCCAACTGTAATAAGATTTTTAAAGTGATCCGGTACAGCAGTATTTTGCAAAATATTTTAGAAGTATAAGTGGTGTATTGGGAACGTTATTTCAATTAATTTAAAAGAGTGTATTCAAT
>JAPMOQ010029703.1:2440242-2484822 GCA_026543055.1 Argiope trifasciata | reverse complement strand
TTTTTTTTTTCATAGTTTGGAGGATATTCAGCAGAATCTTTAGCCGATAGATTATTGGATGGAAATATTAAAGTATTAGTTACAGCAGGTGAGTGTTTTTTTGTTTTTTTGTTTTTTGCTTTGACATTATATCTTTATCTGAAATGCATCAATGAATAATAGTTTTAATCGTGGCTTTTTTTTACGTACTGGATGAGTTTGTTTAAATTTGATATCATAAAAAAACGTACATGTCAGGACAGTCGACCAATAAATAAATGCAAAATAAAGCAAAAACGCACATGTCACGTTCAGAATGATTTTTTTAAAAGTTTCATTGATTTTCAAAAAATACTTTGAGCTATTAAATAAAAAAGAAATATTAATTATTTTAAAAATGGGAAAGACTGCTATATCTAAGAGCAAAAGTGCCTGTCAACACAAAATTTACAGGAAGATTCGAATACTTGATCCGTTGCAAATTATTCATAACCCATTTGAATCAGACTCGACTTGCTGAAAATTAAACGGATAAGAGCCTGCTTTTCTTCTTTCTGTAGGTATCGATATTTTTGATAAGTATGAATATTTTTAAGATAAGAATATATATAAGAAGGTAGGAATATTTTTATTAATATTCAGCATGACTGAAATTTATTATTAAAATGTTTATTTATTTAATTTCGCCAAAATTGTGGCAGTCTTTATTTTTTCTGGTTTTTAAAGTTATTTTATACGCACAGTTGCACACGTTGTTTCATATTATTGTTGTCGTGTGACAATTTAAATCAAGTTTTTGTGCAATAGTTTCTGATAGTTAAGACCCCTGACCCCCCCGTGGGCTGAAGTCTTACTTCTAAATCATATGAAAATGTCGCACGCATGCACATTCGCTTTCATAACTTTTTTTACAGGATGGGGGGGGGGGGGAGGTTCATTCACGCACCTCATAGATGGATTCCAAATATCATCCATCAAATCATTGAGATGCGGGCTTTTTCAAACATTAAAATTAAGATAGAAAATAAGATAGATTTTTTCGAAAATTAATTTCGAAGTAGAAGTTTTGCTTCCTATTTTGTTTTATTATATATGTATATTTCAATTTTCCGGAACAGTTTTTGTAATTGACTGATTCCGTTAAATTCATATCTTACTATCTTGTCAAATAACAACAACCTTAACTTACAATCTTGTTAAATATAAGAAATGACAACATTATCAAATATAACAGAAAATTTTATGTAAATATATTCCACGTTTATAATTATACATAAACTACCAGTTTATGTATAATGTAAAGAAATTCTGTGGAAATTGCCTAGCATGAATTTTGCTTGAGACTAATGTTTTAAAAAAACTAATTAACACATATAAATAACTATTATGAAAATTCACTTCTGAAATCATAGCTTAAAAAGAATGTGATACGGTGCATAGATCGGTATGCTTGACTTATTTTTTGAGTTGTTAGGGTATGATAATATACTTTTATTTAAAAGTATAAGTAAGATAATAAACACTGAAAACAAAGCATAACGTATACTGTCTTGATTCATCATTGTGTTTGTTTAAATAAATTTATTTTTATAACAAACGGATAAAGAATATTCTAAAAAGTTGACAAGTTCTAAAACTGTAATTTTGATATATAAGAACTATCACTTTATCTAAGTATGAATGAAAAAAAAAATCACTTTCCAAAGATTTAAAAGCATAAATAAGGTTTTAACTATACTTTATAAAATAAAATACGCACATGTGTAATACTTCAGAATACTTAGAACGACGTTTTAAATAAAACTAGAAAAAAAAATCTTTAAAATTGAAACTTTGAAGATCCTATGGTCTTTAAATACTGTCTCTAGTTATAATTACTAATATGTCGGGCATTTCATTAAAAGATATAAAAAATGATATTTTATATAAGTGCGTTTACGTAGCAAATGAATTCAATTACAGTATTAATATTCAATTTTAAAAAATCGATGCTGTTTCTGTACTTTTTTATTTTATAAGTGCACATTCATTATTATTATTATTATTATTAATGTCCATAGATGGTGTTTTTAGAGGAGCAAAGTTGATTCACTTGAAAAACATCGTTGATAGAACTATTGAGATTTGTAAAGAAAAGTAAGTACCTTCACCGAAATAAGATTCTTTAGTCTTGCTATTTATGCAAATTATTTACAAATAAAAATTACTGACTGGAATGGATATTATCCGTAAGTTGTGACAAGTTTTAATTGACATACCCAAAGAAAAAATCTTGCAAGTTGCCGTTAACTGACTGCTGGATCTAGATCCCCCAAATTTGACCCGTAGTTACTTCTTAAATAATAGATATTCACTAAAAACTTTCAATTATATTTTTAATGAATGCTTAATTTTTTTCCTTTTACGAGTAACAACTGTAATAAATAAATACATTTATATGTACAAATTAACGTTATTATGATTAACAGCTAGTACTTTTAATTAATACAAAGATAGATGGATGAAGCTTAAACAATTATCGTAATATAATGTTTCGAACTAAAAGTTTTATATCGCATAAATGTAATTCCTATTAAAGTTCCTGGTGGTCAATATTTTATGTTTTCTTTGTGCGATTCCAAAAAAGAGGATACTAACTGGTCTTTTTGATTATCATTTAAAAACAATAATAGCAATTTTCATTGAAGTACTTTTTCACTCTTTGATTCAATTGTAAATTTATAGCTCTCAATCCGAAAAATTGTAGTTGATGGTCGATACTTTAATAAGGCATACAATTAACTAAACCCTTCGAGTTTATTCATTGTTATTTTAGCATTCATACATCATAGTATCACATAATTTACGAAAATTATTAATGTGGTCATCATTAATTTTATTATCTAGGAATCTTCATGTTTCTGCTGTTATAGTTGTTGAACATCAGATGAACTTATTATCTACAAAAAGAGCCTTAAGTCAAGCAAACGATTCTCAAAAACACACAGTTAATGGATATGATATTGGTGTAAGTTATAATTTTTTTAATTTAAAGTATAAAAATATTGTATTCACTTTGTTCAACTTTATAAATATACGAGAAGCAATTTGAAAGAAAGTTTTACTAATTGCTCCATTGCTTCCATTTTTAATTACATTTTACACATCTAAATAAAGGCTGGAATTAAGCCATTAGAGAAAATTAATTTAAATAACGAATTTTTTTATAATATTGAAAAAGTATTATTCTATTAATAATATTTTCGTTACGATTGATAGAGATTAACGAATGAGAGCTGTAGAAAGAAATGTCAAGTATACTAGGAGAGTTTTTAAGAAAATTATAATTTGTAGTACATTTTAGATATAAACATATAATAACCTCAAAGGTTTTGTTTATAAACATCTACTGATTACAAAAAGTGCTTTTTTGAAAAAAGAAATTTACAGAAAATCGTACTATTACATCTTTTTGAAAAGTATATGAACGGCCAAATGATAATTCGCGTTTCAAATGTACTCATAATAAACCGTGTTGAAAATAAAATTACAAATTAAAAAATATAAATAATTACTGTTGATTAACTTATTCGAAATTTATTTATTACAGTTGATTGATTTATTTCCAACTAGCTGATACACGGCCTGTTGCTGCCCCCGAAAAAAATAATAAGTACAATTAATCAAAAATTTAGCAATGTTTTATCGAAATAGGATGAATGGTACGACAATATATAAAATACGAACAAACAAATATTCATTTTTATATATTAGACTTGTATTCTTTAAGAATTGTAATACTTGGTATTCTTTCAGAATGGTAATGAAAAAAAACTATTTATTGTATTTCGTGATTCGTTTAATATTCGTTTGGAATTCTCAAATTAAATTTTAGAAAAAGTGATTAAAATATTTTCTTTTACAATTGATTAAACATAGAAGATATATTATACCGTAAAATCATTAATATAGTTAAAAAGATAATTTTTGAGTATTAAGATGGTGCAAAATTATTTGTACTGCAGTATTTTTAGTAGTTGCTGTGAAAAACGCAAAAATTTAATTAAAATTTAAAAACCTGAGGGTTTGTCCCCCCTACCAAATTTCTCGCATAATCTGTAATAAAGTTACCACTGAGAATGACTTGCATGATAATTGCGTACTATAGCTACAAAATATTAACCTTTAACTTGGATTTAGCATATCTACAGAATCTATTGACTCCTAGGTGAGTTATTTAGAAATTAATCGTTGGTAAATAGACGCAATTGAGATTCAATTTTTTATTTTTTATTTTAGAGAATTGTACTATGCCTATAATCATCCCGTGGATGTAAACAATAAGCTGACCAAGTTTCATCGCAATCGGATGAGCGGTTTAGGAAGGCATAAGAGACATACAGACCAACATTCATTTTTATTCATATAGATTATGTCTGAAAGAATTATTATGAATTATTTTTCCTTTATATTTCTAATAACTTTCTTCCTTTGTATTTCCAATAATTTCACTGTTATTAAAACACCGGTCAAAGATGCTGTTTTGAACTGTTAACTTATTTTCATTCATAATAATTTATTTATATTTTATTACCGAGTAGGTAACCTGGAATCCCGATATCAATTTTTGGTGGCATGAAGAAATGGCCAAAGTAACTGATGTTTGTGAACCCGTGTGGGTTGATGCAGAACATACTCTCTTCACACTTTATACGAGGTATGGTTAGTATTTTTGTAATAATAAATTGTTTTATTATTTTATTCATAATTTTTAATGCCTCTTAGACTGTAATAAATGCTTATCAATTTATATAGATTTAATAAATAAGCTTTAGGTTATAATACGAAGAATTTAATTTAAGAACAAAAGTAAACCATTATTGTATAAATTAAAAAATGACACAACCTTTTTTTAAGCCATAAAATAGTCAAAATAAGACTCAATTATAATAAGGTGTCATCTTTAGTCGTTGTGCAGCAATTCCGCCTACTTAACGCCCTGTTTTGAAGTAACGCTAGAGTTGTGACCTTGTAATCTTGAATCGTAGTCAAATGACGAGAATAAGGCTTGAGCTAGTTGCCACCGTTTCAAGCTATTCACTTCATGACATTGGGAGAGCGTTGGACCCAATGCATTGAATCAGCTTACACAACAAATCTTCTAAGGAATTAGGTTTCAACACTGAAATTCTCAGACCCCGAAACTGATATATTGAAAAAAGAATCTCTTTAACCTCTTATAAATAGACGCATATTTTCTATTGGAAAAAATGCTCTAAGTAAAGTGGATTTTTTAAATGTTGTTTAAGTCAATGAATGGGAAAACTCCAAAATTTAAGCTTTTATACAATATACTTACTTTTTAATCATAATAATTATAGAATTGTGCAATAATTTTAGTTTAAAAGGTTTAAGTATCAAGGATACTTCATTAAGGATTAATAGTAATTTTTTTTTTTTTTTTTGATATTTTGGATACCAAGAAACTGTATGAAAATTTAGGATCAGGAATTTATTTAGAAGTTTTTATTCATACTCAAACAATATAAAATATGACTTTTTACATTATTTAAAATACTTTCTTATTTGGAAATAAGTATATGTTTCTAAGAGCTTAAAAATTAACTACTGGGATTGAAATTAACACCTTGCATAGCATCATAAGAATTATACATTTAAGTATTTTCCCACTTATAAAAGAACGTTAATATATTTTTTTTTTGTTAGCAATAGCCCCGTGATTATCGTATTTTGCAATTATTTCTGCATAAAACAAATATAGGAAAATTAACTGAGTATATAATCAGTATTTAAAAAAGTATCCTTCCTTTATTTTTTAAGTATCCGTCCTTAAAAAGTATCCATCCATTTAATCTAATACTATAATACGAGGAATGGTTGTCAAGTCGAAAATCGCCCCAGAATTAATAAACTCCGGTAAACTTCGGGGTCTGGGGTTTTTGGCCACGAGGAATCGATTGGCGCCGGTTTTGAAGCGCTACGGTCGAGCAGTTCGGAGTTACAGATAGGATATTTTCAAACTTTATTAGTTCGCCATAATAGCTACTTAAATTTTCAAGCGGTAACGTGCTGCCATCTATAGCCAATATGGCGAACTAATAAAGTTTTATGTTTATGCTGTTATAGGTTTATAATATGTTTCTTATGTATGTATATATGTTTGGTTTTTCTAAATAAATTTGTCAAAAATATTGAACTTCAACACACTTCAACCTTTACCTTTACTTTACCTTCGTATAGAATAGTTCCCTTTCCAAACTCTAACTTTGTTTAGAATAGTTTACAATGGTGCACTTTAACCAGTTATCTTTTCACCAATGGTTTCACAAATTTTCTTATGGCATGTATTGTTTTGATAAATCACAATCGAAAATTTAAATTTTCGAGTTAGCTTCGATACCTGTTTTCTCCGAGCGGAGCTCGGTCACCCGCTGGTAGCTTTAATGTCAGATATCATTAAATGTAATAAAGGTTTGATGTCTTAATGTTTTTAGATAATACGAATATAACATAAGTCCAAACAAGTATGTTACTAGTATGCATAAAGCAATTAGTTATTTGATTTAAAAATATATTTTTTAATATAATTTTAATGTAAATAATCAGGCAATTTTTTTCTAGATAAATAGCTAATCCAATTGAAATTTCGTAATACATCTTATTATGTATGATAATAAAATATTCTTATTAGAAATTAATCTTATTTTATAAAAAATTTTATTAAAAAAATTCCCTAAGAGTAAAAGCTTCAAAGCAAAAGATGCATAAGTTATGAATTTAATTCAACATTCATCACAATTCCTTAATTTCTTAAAGTGCGCGCATATTATTTAATATAATGCAATTCCATGCGTAAAAATGTAATTAATATCAATATATGTCGGTGCTCAATATATTGATATTAATTTATATTGTTTATTTATATCTTTGTAAGCAAATAACATGCTCTAAATTTTGTACACAAATATACTGAATGTTCTGCTACTTTGTACTTTTTCCATATTTTTATAATATTGGGTTGTTCGGAAAGTCATTTCGTATTTTTTTGTCAAAATGAAAAGAAATTTTCGTTTAATGAATAAATTATTTATTAAATTATAAAATTGCCATTCTGGTCTAATACCTTTTGCCATATTTTTGGTAGTAACATGATTACACGCTCATAAAAGTTTTGGTCTTTGCTGTAAAAAAAAACTGATCCTCATTTGAAGGAAAAATTTTGCAAATCAGTTCTGGTACTGATGTACTGTTAACATATCTTCTCCACACATATTGGCTAATTTATTTCTGGCTTGAACAGTATTTTTACCTTTTATAGCAAAAAAGAAAAAAATGACGAAAATGCTGTTTATTGCTCTCCATATTTAAAAGGGCACCATCCAAAAACTACTGCGAAGAATCAACTGCACTTTTTCACACTCAAGCCTTGCTATATCAGCTCTTAAAACATAAAATGATTTTGCGGTTTAAGTATGAAATTGGGTGCAAAAAATGCAATTAAATCCTTTGTCAGGAAAAAACGAAATTACTTTCCGAACAACCTAATACTTTCATACAAAATATAAATGCATCATTAATCATCGTAAGCATATAAAAATAGAATGAATCCAATTAACTCTTTTTCTCCCTCTCCCTTGCTTTATTTTGAATAGTGATCTTAATTATCTCAAAAAAAAAGTATTTAATCACGTTTAAATTTCTATAAACTATTCGTTGAAACTTGCTGAAGACTTGACCTACTTTAACCCCAAACAGAATCTCTTTAAACTTGATTGATATACGAATACGAAATATACCTGTAAATAAGTTTTAAAAATAATAATTTACAATCATTTTTGAACAGCATTGAACTAGGTAAGAATAGAAAAAAGAATCAACTGAATATCTTGCAAGATCACTGAAAAAAATGTTCATTCTATGAGCGGGATATTGAACGTTCATATCAGAAAAACAGTTTCCAATGTTTAAAGTTAAAAAATTTATTACGATCCATATTTATTTGAATGCAACACAAATTGCATGCGATACGTATAATCAGCAAGATTCCTTCCGTGTGATAAGGCCTTTAAGTGATTAGTGAAATCAACTAATCACTTAAAGGCCTTATAACACAGCGAAATATCGTCGGCACTTTCCATCAGCAACGACAACGAAAATGACGTCATTTGTGTGACGTCACTTCAATGTTTAACATGATTGGTTGAATTTCGTTTGCAGACAATATTTACACCGTTATCGTTGGCATTTTCAAACTGGTTAGAAAAAGTTGTCAATTACTAAAAACTTGCTTGACTGGTTTTTGAGGGTAGAAACGGAAAATTGCTGACGATATTTCACCGTATGATAAGGCCTTAAGTCATTCAGCGACAATCAAAAATATTGTCGTCCCTCCCTCTAACCTCCTGGTCCAATTATCAAATGCGCAATTGCGGTATTCTGAAAAAAATGAAACAATACATCCCCCAAAGATGCGAGCCCGAGGGTTTTTTAATATTTTCTGGATAACCTAATTTTGTAGTTTTATTTTATTTACAATTCCTGTGTTTTAAAACATATTCTATTTAAAATCAATTATCATTTGAATTTCAGAACAATATTCTAAGGATTTTCTTTCACGTTTTAAAATTTCGATTCAAGGCATATTTTCTCCAGTTTTTTTTTTTTTTTTCTGTTGGCTGGCTAATTTGCAAATCAATAGTCACTCATATATATATTGAATATTTATTAAAACTCAATATTTCTTTTGACTACTTAGAAAGTTTCAAAAGAGTTTTTATGATTTGTTTATCCTGCTTTGTTTAAATAAATTCCATGGCAGTTTTGAAGCGAAAAGGGAGAAAAAATTTGGATTGTGTAAAAGTCTCGATAAAGCTTGATTCTACTCTTATTGTAGGTAGCATCTCATCGAATAATCATAGCATTATGGTCCTTTTCCAATGCTAGATATCACTTTTAAGATTATTTTTGTTATTTATTTGAACAATTAATATGATGAAAGAAAATTGCTCCAGATATCCTAGATCAATGGTGGGGAAACTTTTTTTAAGACGGGCCATTTGTAATAACTAGACGATCATAGCGGGCCAAAGAATAATACTTAATCGTTAAAAAATTTATGTATTCTATAAACATATATATATATTATTACATACACTTATTATTTTAATAGTAAAAAAGCAAAAGGTAAGAAAATTATAAGCACAAAATATAAAATGAACTTAGTGTAGTTCTTGATGTGAAGTATTATCACTTTATTTTCTGGTGTCATTACTGGTTGATGGTGCATGAGAAAAATGAAATTGAGACTGTTTTATCAAAATTTCATCATAGTCCGATTCCATTTGCGAAGCAGAAATTCTTAAAACTGATGAAAGGTGCTCATCTGTAATTCTGTTTCTTAAAGAAGTTTTCCTAAGCTTCATTGTTGAGAAGATTTGTTCGCATATATAAGATGAGCCGAACATTGTCATTATCTTCATTGCATGAGTAATTAGATTTGGGAAATTATCTGGACTTAAATTTTTATAAAATTCTAGTAATGGTACTGTATGAAAAGTTTGTTTCAGGAGAGTATTACAGTTCAGTTCTATTAACTCAAGTTGAAATTTTGCATCAACTTCTTCGTAATTAACATTGAATGGGGTCGCAAAAATACTAAACTCTGGTTCCATTTTTCTAAAGTCCTGAAATCTCCTTTCAAATTCTGAAGATAGTTTTCTCAAATTAATTTCGTATTTTTTAAATTTATTGTTTGATATAGTGAATTTTAAAGATTGTATTCTTGGAAAATGAGAAAAATCAGATTTAGAGATCTGATTAGCAAATAATATGTATTTATACCTACCTGCAAGGATTGTTCGGGAATTTGCGGTTCTTTCGGAGAAACAGAACAATGAATCGAAAATGCGAGAGTGTCTGGAGGTTTCGAGCGAAGAGGAGTCAGCTGTTTGGGTCGGATGGATTTGTCCAGGATACTATTTTGTTTATACTAATACATTCTCACGACGGCACTCTTAAACGGGCCGGATTAAACCTTTCCGCGGGCTGGACTTGGCCCGCCGAGCGTAGTTTCCCCATCACTGTCCTAGATAAAGGAAACAAACCATTATGTAGGATATCTAGAGTAAATTTCATAAATGAAATAGCACACATAGTGAATTAAATAGTACATCGTCAAATTATATATTTTCTTACACAATGAATTCCAAAATTAAATTGACATAGCACGTTTCGTAAGTATTTACGAAAGCCTGAATCGACTCTTGTTTCGTCAACAAATGGATTTTAAACAATATTACTTCAAATATACAAACTCCAAGAAATTGCTAAAAGTTTATTTTACAGTATTTTCTAAAGACAAATCGAATTGCTATACTCAAACAATTTTTGGAATACATCAATGCTGCGAAATTTTATTTTCCAAGATTTTCCAAAGAAGTGCCTGTTTCAGCCCTAGTGAAATTAATTTAGTAATTCAGTTAAAAATTTTAAAAATCAAGTATTTTTGTGAAGAAAATAATTAAAATGTATAAAATTAATAGTAAAATATGTACTTCTACAATTTCAAAGAGTTTTGATGTGGAGTAAATGTTTAATGATTTGGTTTCATTTTTTTTTTTTTTGTAGTGGTTCAACTGGTAAACCTAAAGGATGCGTTCACACGACCGGAGGCTATATGATATATGGAGCTCTATCTTTTAAATATGTGTTTGATTATTTCCCAGGTGATGTCTTCTTTTGCACAGGTGACATAGGCTGGCTTACGGGACATACATATATTGTATATGGCTCACTTCTAAATACAGCAACATGTATTCTGGTAAGGAAATTCATATTTTGTCGCATCGAGCACCTTACAGATACAATATGTTTAATAAAATCATGCACTTGTATGAAATTTCCAAATAGTTAAAGATATGTACATGTTATTAAAGGAGAAAAGGTATAGATGAAATAAAGAATTATATTTTATGTTATCATCAAAAAATGTATTTCTAAAGCAAACGGTTTGGATAATCTAGCCTTGAAACAGAAGTTAACTTCCGAAGCGACTTTCAAGAGAAAGTGAACCATTTTTGGCTTAGAATAAAAATTCAATATAATTCATACAAAAATTTCAATTAGTTGGGAAAAGTATACTTCGAACTATCAATTTTTTGATAATACTTATTAAGAATAAGTCTAAGTTTAAGAACTCTGTAGATGTGTAACTTCACTTCTACTATTCAACCTTTTCAGTCACGTTATAGTTTAATTCTCTAAAACTAATAATATTCTTTTATGACTGTTAAAAATTCATATTTTGCATTAATTATAAATAAGGAAAAGCTGGGTAATTTATTATACAAAGGTGCAATACAATACAGGAGTAAAAATCTATAAAGAAACTTCATTTCATTAATACAAAATGAATTATGAATTAATTAGAGACCTCTGTAAATGTTTGAAAAGTGCAAAAAACAATAAAAGAAAATTTCTTTTCAATTACAGAAAGGGGGGAAAATGAATAATAAACAAATTTTACTTTGCATTTTATAAATTTCCTTTCATTTGATAACCATAATCGAATACTTAATGTGGTTAATAACCATAATTAAAATAGACGAAGCGGATGAAAAATGCTTCACCCGTTTTTTTCTTTCCTTATAATTTTAAAGTAATATTCAAATTATAAAGATTTGTTTGTTGAAAGCTACGATGAGTATGGTGAGGTATATCGAATATGAAGAAAAAATGCAAGAAAGAGCTCAAGCGAAAAAGTATTTTGAACTTACGGTTTCAGAAATGGAATTCGTCAATTCATACTTACGCTATATTGACGAATTCTATTTCTGAAACTATAAGAGGGAAAATAATTCACCTTTAAATGCATATTGAAGCTGGAGTTCGAGAGGTTAGAAAATCATTATTCGAACCTAAATTCATTAGCTTTGAATAATGATTTCCTAACCCCTTAAATTAAAATGTAATAATTTTAACATCTTAACTATTACATATAAGCAATTAAGAAAAATTGCTTAAGACTGTGAAAGTAAATACAATATTCACAATTATGTTGAGTGTGTGACATTATATTAAATAATGAAAGCTAATTATACACATATGTATCGAAGTTTTAAATAAATCATACTTTTTCCACTAGTATGAAGGCGTTCCTACTCATCCAGATGCTGGAAGATACTGGGAAATTGTCGAAAAATATGGTGTAACTCATTTTTACACAGCACCTACAGCGATACGTACATTAATGAAATATGACGACGCCTATGTTACCAAGTAAGATTATTTATTATTTTGGTAGAAACTGAATAAAATCTTTTGATTCCTTTTCCCAATTTATTGATTTATTTAAATATATTGCCTAATACCTAATTAGGCTGAATAATTATAAATAAGAGTGCATATACATTTTAACAAGTTATTTACCTGTATTGGGTTAATTATATTTTATTGAAATTGTTGTGTTTTTGATCATCATTTATTAATACTTATCATAATTTTTTATGTTTCAAAATGAGGTTATTCTCTCCTTAATTTAATGCATGGCAGATATTTGCTTAAAAATTTTCAAAATTCTCTCTAGGGAGGGGGGGGAGTGCTGCAGTCTCATATTTATTCTAACCTTTTTCGATTTTATTAACTAAATAAAATTATATTTGTGCAAGAAATATTTCGACCTTTTATCCAAATAAATTTAAAAAATTCAACAGAAATAGAAAATTGAATTTTTTTTGCATTATGAAATCTTTTCAATATAATAATATATAGTAGAAGTAAAAGAAATTTTCACATTTTTTTTTCTCCCTAATTAATTCAACAGGAATAACGTTTTTTTAAGGTTTTGAACTTTCAACCATCAGTTTGGTAATGATAACTATAGTAAGAAATTTAAATTATAGGTTTATCAAAGCCAAAAGTATTTTAATTTTTATGAATTTTTAAGCTTTTCCCTTATTTTTAATCCATATCTCTTGTTTTGAAGATTTGACCGCAGTTCAATAAGAGTTCTAGCATCTGTGGGTGAACCCATAAATCGAGATGCTTGGATGTGGTATCATAAAGTAGTTGGAGAAGGACGATGTCCAATCGTCGACACTTACTGGCAAAC
The DNA here is from genome assembly GCA_026543055.1 of Argiope trifasciata. Classification (NCBI taxonomy): domain Eukaryota; kingdom Metazoa; phylum Arthropoda; class Arachnida; order Araneae; family Araneidae; genus Argiope; species Argiope trifasciata. Next base: position 2,471,735 of record JAPMOQ010029703.1, on the reverse strand, counting down.
TGAAACGGTAAGCTTCGATTAATCTCACCGTGGTTCCATCATTTAGTAGGGCCACGGTGGCCTGGTGATAAGGTCTCGGCTTCGGAACCGGAGGGTTCCAAGTTCGAGGCCCGATTTCACCGAAGAACCGACGTGTAAGTGGGCCTGGGGGATTTTAAATCTATCGAGGCCAAACGTCCTCCCCCTGGTGTGATATGGGGAAGATGTTTGGAGAGGAGAGTACCATCTCAGGTGTCGTCCTTGTCTTCTAATAGCGGCTCAAAATTACGAGGTGCGTTCCCAAATATCCCTAATGTTACTTCACAACGGGACGTTAATATGACTAAACTTAACTAATCCATCATTTAGTACGAAATTTTCTTGCTTCAACTACTGATTTTTGAAACTAATCCGTTGATCCACCAAAGTAAATAATCAGAAAATAAGTTACATTCTCATAGGATCATTAATTACATATAAGCATTAATTTTTCCTTACTGATATTCTTTAAGTATTCTGATATCATATTTAACTTATGTTTTCATATATTAGCATAATAATAAAATCAGTAATCTGTTTTCTTAATCAAAAAAGACATTCCACTAAAGGATAACAAAACATATAACATGGAATAATATGATGACAATATAACCACCAGAAAGTTGCGCCCGATCTGCCTTAACTTGCAAGATGTCCTGAATGACTGACCATCGCAAAAATTACAATGGACATTAACTATTTGAACAAAATAGCCGCTTTCAGACTCAATCTTCTTCAAAAATACGATCATGATCGGAATTTCGGAAACTCAGCCTCGCACCGTTATTGTAACTTTCAATTTAGCTGGACTTAAGCCAAAAATATATGATAATAAGATATATACCTAAAAGTATTTTGAAGAAAACTATCCACATTAATTTACATGCGTTGAATGTGAACAAAATAACTAAAACTAGAATTCTAGCAAGTACAAAGTAACAATCGCTTACACTTCCATTTTGATCAAGCCCGTGTGTGACTTTCTAATGATAAAAACATTTTGCATTTTGCTTTTTTATTTTCTTTTGGACTTATTCACTTGACAAATAATCTATTTAATTTAAACCGAACACATTTCATTCGTCTGAAATTCAAGAAGATTGCTTTATACTATTTATAGATTATGTATCACACATGCTTTGTTTATAATGCATTAATATAGTATGACACAGTCATGAAAATTCTTTAAGCTATGTAGTACCCCTTTGTTAATATATATATATATATATATATAGGAAATAACAGAAATATTAAAAGTAATTGTTACCTATTTTTAGATCAAAGTATAGTTTAGTTAACACCATTATTTTAAAATTTAAAGTATAAAAAGTTTTGAAGTCTTTAAACTTTAATAAAATATTTCATTTTAAATATTTCAAATTATTTTATTTATTTATATTTTTGAAAAGAAAATTAGCATAGACTCTTGATAAAATTTGAATAATTATCTTTTTTAGTTAAACTTTTAAAAATTTTGTATACATTAAGTTTGTGAATTTTCTGAAAAATAACTAGAATTCTTAAACCTAAATAAATACTAATTTTCATAGTACATATGTATGAATATATTTAGATAACATTTCAAGAAATTTCATCTCGAATAGGAAAAATAATTCTCAAGAAATATAAATACTTCAATCAATAAAAATAAAAGTCTGAGTAAAATGTATTTAAAATTTATAAAGGTATAAAACAAAAACTAATAATGCTTGCACATCTCTAATAAATATCTTATTTCCAGACCAAAAAAGGCATAAAATACTACTTTAATTCAATATAATTGAACAAAAATAAAAAGATTTAGACACAATATATATTTAATAAATAATAATAGTAATAGCACAGATTAAAATTAAAGATTTTCTGCATTTTACACCGGCACTTTTTAGTTATTTCTAAGTTTTAAGTCGACGCAATCCGGACGACTTCATGTTCTTATAAGTCACCTTTATACTATACAGATTTTGTTTTCAATCTTCATAATATTATATTTTGATCCAACAATATGTTTTAAACCTTATTAATAATATCCGTAATCAAAATACTTTCAATGTGGAATTTCAACTGTCTGCAGATGGCTGATTTTTTTCCCCTGAATTATTATTTTTACTAACCAGGCACTCCTTCAAATTATTGTCTTAATAACTCTAAAAAGATTTCACCCATGGTATTTTTGTTCAACAGGTGAATGGAGATGAAACAGCAAAGAAGCAAAATACAAAGTTTTAAGTGGAAAAAACTTAGTGCGAAATTTACCACAGATTTTCCAAAAAAAACTTTCTTATCGATATTATAAGAAGAAATGAAGATAAAAAATCCAAAAACAAATTAGAAACAAACATAAACTATTTGAACAATGAAAAGCATACAATTCCGCCTGTGGAATTGATTTATTCAAAATTATTTTTTATTAATTAACCTTAAGAAAGGAGAAAAAAACTTCAAAATGAAAAAAAAACCAACCACTTTCCCCTTAACTGTCAAATTTTACAAATTTCGAATACTTAGGAAAGATCAAATATTTTTTTAACTATTTAGATGAGAAATCTTAAATTTGTAAACTAGCCGTCCAATCATATAAGCCATGGAAAATCCAACAATAAAAACCCTAAAAAACGAGAGGGGAAAAAAACGAGTATTAATGCATGGCCTTAAATTTCCTAAATTTTATTGTCCAAAATTTTAAGAATAAAAATAATCAAAAAAGTGGCAGATAAAAAAAGTCAAAATGCATTGTTAACTTATGATGTGAAAAAGATTCTTATTTTATTAATCTTGTTTCATTATAAAGTATATGTTATAAATTCCATTTTCTAGGGAGGACATTTATTGACTCCAATGCCATTTTGCACTCCTTTAAAACCTGGATGTGCGGTAAGTTATTCACTCTAGTCCCGAAGATTTTATGAACTATTTTAAAATTTAAATTGATGAGAAATAAGCTAAAATTGCTGTAAAATATGACAGTTGCACAATTTATTGTTATTGTTGAAATGTAAATACCGTCGGGTAAGTGATTCGTCTCTTAGATTTTGATTTGATAAATTCCCAGATTCAAAAACGCTTGGAACGCAGCAAATTCTTTTTAGAGAATAAAGTGATTACTTAAATTTTTCTCAATAGTACAGAGCATCTATTACATAAATATGGAAAATAATATATGCTTCATATCGTATTAAGTCTTTCATAAGAAATAAATAAGAAAATATGTTTCATATCTCTTTAGTCATTAAAGATTCAACTATTACAAAGTGAATTCTGTAAAAAAAATTTAAGCCAACTTCTCTTTAAAATAGAATAATTGGATAATTAATTACAACATAAAACATTTACTCGAGAAAAATAATTTTAATTTAAATTGCTCTTTCATAGATCCTTAAGAAATGTCGAAACCTTACTCTAAAGTGTTATTATTTAGAAATGTTTATAAAAGAAATTTTCTGTTAATAAATTTTCTACTCTTCATTGATTAAATCTCGGCTTTTACCACCACCCAGGAAGGGAGCGCCATCTATTATTGAAACTAGGTACTTCTTAAACATTGTCTTTAAAAAAAACATTGCTATTGCAAACAGACAAATGCATAAAAAGTTGAAAAATGAAAATTTAAAGAAATTATTTTAATAAATTTAGCGATTTTACTATAAACTTATATTAAAGTAATGAGTTTCATTTTTTTAAAGAAAATACTTGTATATGAATGATTAAGCATTGAAAATAATTACGATTCAAAGTTAAATATATACATTAAAACTCAGAAATACCATGCTTTTATTGTGACCGATATTTAGATAATAATTAATGCTTTTATTTGTAATCAGTATTTAGATCAATATGACAAGATTATTATAATTTGCTACAGTTTATATACTTGCAGATATTTATTTATTTATTTATTAATCTTTAATCATCAACTAGTGTGCTGATTGTTTGCACATAGTAAATACAGCATTATAAATAGAATTATTGAATGTTTTTCACTAGTGTTTTGTCAAAAAGAATTTAAAAGTTTTTTGCTGGAATCCATTACTGTACGATATTACTTCATAAATTCTGTTGTCAAAATGTTAACATCACAATTCATGCATTCCTCAAAAGTGATCTGAACTCTCAAAAGACTCAAGAGCCCAGATCACTTTCAAATTCAGAACTTCTTCAAACAGAACGCAACGTTTAACCAAAACTGCCGTGTCTTTTGCATTGTATAAAGTATTTTATCATTATATAAAATATGCATGATTCTAATAAAAAGATGCATACTTGTAAAAAAAACATATAAATAAGAAATTGTTTTAATTCTGTAGGATGACAAAGCATAAAGCTTAGTTAAAATTGAAAGGAATTTTTTAAAACTAAATAATTTTTTTATAAAAAATCTCCTACCTTGAGTTTAAAATAATTTTTTTTATTTATTTTATATTATTTTTTAGATGTTAAATGTGCGCGTTTGTGTGTTTGTGTAATGATATTTTAAAATCTAATCAATTTCTAAAGTTTTATCATAATTCAGCCCATAGTAACTTCATTCTAAAATATTCTCTTATTTCTGTATCTCATTCCCCCTTTTCTACTTAATCAATTCAACTAAAGCTTTAAAAAGATGCTTACATTTTCACTTTCATAAGCTCCGCTTGAATCGATAGAAAAATGTCCACATTTTCTAAAATATAAATTTTTCTGATAAGGGAAACACATTAAAAAAAATCCTTGTGTTTCCCTTATCAGAATCGATACATGAGAGAAATTCCTATCAGAATTTCTCAAGCATATAAGAACTGTGAAAAATATTTTCTCCATCAAAATATAGGACAAGGGAAAATTAATTTATTCCTCTTTTGCTCGAATCTGCTCTTGTATCACAATGTGAGCAGACGTGCCTTGTTCGCTGCTCTTGTAAATAAAACGTGCCACCCGGGATACAGATAAAACGAAGATGAAAATTCAAAATATCATCTCTCTCTTAGAAACTGCCTTCTGCTTCAAAAAAATTATGTTTACGTATACATAGTTTTTCGGTATGACAAAAGCAGAAATTCCATTTACAATGCCAGGAATTTTTTTTTTATTTAATATGAATTTATCCCTAATCATAATGCATTTATATTCCAGGAGAAAGATTACCTTGATCAAAATTGTATTTCAATTAATCTTGATTTTCTAGACTCTTCCATTTTTTGGTGTAGAACCTGCCATTGTAGACGATGATGGAAATGAAATTAAAGGTCCTGGTAAAGGAAACTTGGTAAGAAAGCTGAAATAAGTTTTATCTAATATTCGTAATTCTAACAAATATATAAAATTTAAAAAGGTATTAAATTCTATTTTACTTTTAAAACAATTGTCAGTTAGTATGTTAAATTAATGACATATTGTTTTCACATGTATGGTGCCCTCTGGTAGTATTTTTGAGGGGGGGAGGAAATTTAGATCCAGGATTATCAATTTAATACTAAAAAACATAAGATAATTAAAAGAAAATTCTACTTTCTATATTTTTAAAAACTGTTGTTTTATCCATTTCTTCTTCATTCAAAATATATATGTTAATTATACAGCTTCTTACATTTGTTTAAAAAAGATTTTAAATACATCTCCAATTAAAAATACCCATTAACGCAGATTACATAGTATTTATAAAGATGATATTACCAAATAAGGAATTTACCTTTATGAATGAAAATTTAACAACAGTTACTATATTACTTTTTAAAATTAATTTCTTAAAATAATAATAAAAACTAGAAACATATTTGAAGAAACAAATAAAATGTGATGTATTTTTTTAGACTGAAAAAGAATCAGTAAATAAATTTGCCTTTTGTTTGAAGAAAGAATGTTTTTCAAGCATCATATCGCTATTTCCATATATTTGAAATAATGATGATAAAAATAAAATAATAACTGGTTTTAGAAATGAATGGATTATCTTTTTCAAAAATGAAAGCATCATTTATGTTATTAAAAGAATTATTTTTCTTTGTGACAAATTTACTACTAGGTGATATTATGATAAAAAGATTGAATTAAACTAAAATTTCAGACAAATTTTACTTACCGCAGGATATAAACATTTTAAACTGAATTTAAAAATATCCTTATTAATAAATATTTTATATCAATTAATAGTAAGTTTATATTAAGTTATAATTGTAATTAAGTTATACTTATAATTTTGTTTTAAAAATCAATATTAAACAATAATTATTTAATAGAATCAGTGAAAATAATGAATTTAGAATAATGCCAATAAATTCCTTTAAATATCTTTATTAAATGACAGATGATTTTTAAATTCATTATAATCATGTCGTTCAAGTTAGTTCTGGAAAACTCAGCCAAAGCAAAATAATTCCACTTGAGAATTTTTTTAACCGAATTGAATTTATTAATTTACATTCAATAACTGCCTATTATTAAAATCTAAAATTTTATCAGTTGTTGCAATCCTGAAATAAGATTATTTTCCTGTGTTTGATTATTGTTTAGTAACAAAAAAAGGAAATTCGAAATTCCAGTTCATAACAACGTAGCATACTTGTGTTAAAAAACATTATTCGTTTTATCGTCTGCGTTTTTCGTCATTTCTAAATTAAGTTAGCAAACTCAAAACATTGGGCTTGTCAAAATAATACAAAATACGACGTACTCTCATTGGCATTCAAACAAAATTACGAAAGCAAGTTTTCAAATTAAATATTTTTAAAATCCAAATTGAAATATTTTTTATTTGAAAAAAAAAATTAATTTAGAGAAGATGAAAAGGATTGGAAAATATAGATTGAATAAAGATATATATTGAAAAATTTAATACCATAACTAAACAAATTATTTGAGCATTCCATTCGAGTATAAAAGGTGAAAATCTATTTCATTATTCATTGAATGATGAATTTTAATAAATTAATTAAATTAGAATTCAAGAAAAAAATTGAATAGAAATAAAATCAATTTCTCTGAGCCGCTATTGGGATTATGAAATTGGGTATTAATCAACTATGCATTATTGATGAGAAACATTAGAATTTTGATTAATTTTTATTAATCAAAAGTCTAATTAATTTTTAAATTTTAAGGAAATTTTCTTAATGTGTGCATTTTGACCAGGAAATAAATGATTAAATGGATGTTCTGCGCAGCTCGAAAGACTTTTGTATCATACACCAAGCAATAAACAAATGATAAGTTAATCTAAAAATATCATGCAAGAATAATCCAAACTTTTTCAATAATATTTTTATTTTAATGTAATTCTTAAACAAAGGAAATTGTTTTAGAATTGTTAAGAATTGGTTCTGCTTAAAAACAGTTCAGTGGTTTTTTTTTTTCCCTAATTTTTTTAGACTTTTTGAAACATCTGTACTATTTTTTTTCTGCCGATCAACAGATGTACACATATACACACAAAAAAAAAACTATGTTGTTAATGTGTAACATGACGTTTCCTATTGTTTTATCGGCATATTCTTCGACGATATTGGCGAAATATTTGTTTACTTCCAATTTCAATTATACCTTGAATCACTTTGTATGTATAAATAGCATAAAAAGCACTAGCAATTATTTTGTTTTCAGAAATCAAGCAAAAAATACATTGTTAATAGGACAACTGGACAATTTCATATTTCAGATGTGAGGGAATCAAAATAAATTGTGGACAATAAATTTTTAAAAGCGGGAATTTTTGAGGGTTGGAAACAAATATAGCTATACTGATAAGCTGAGGTAACTTCACATTTCTATTAGTATAGAATATGTTGTACTGAAAATTCTTCAATACAATAAAAGAGCAAAAAAGAATTTTTTGAAGAAAGATTTACATAAGAAATATTAGATTTGAAGATGAAAGTTGAAAATTTAACCTCATTTTTCATATATAATCATTATCTTTTTGTGGAAACATTTTCTGAAATTTTTGTTCATAATTTTTTATTCTAAAAATTGCATTCATCATAGTACTTACTAATTCACATAATTGATACTCTTAGAAATTTTTCTACAATACTGCTTTAACATTAAAAATTTTCCATTTTATTTTGTGGAAATTTCTTAATTGTTTGGAAATTTTTTGATAGATGCTTATATGAAAATTAAAACAATATTTCATAATTAAAGAATTTCATTTCAAAGCATAATTAAGAAATTAACTTTAAAAAATTCTTTTAGGTGATTAAGAGACCCTGGCCCGCTATAATGAGAACCATATACAGAGATCACGAACGATTTGGAAATACTTATTTCACAAAATTTCCAGGTTATTATTGTACTGGGGATGGTAAGCATGTTTATTATAATTTGCAATAAATATTTTTGTAACTTTTTCATACTTGAAATAGGCATAAAACATAACAGACTTTTTCAAAAATTAAATTCCGGTTGTCATTGAAGAAATTTTAATTTTTAGAACTGTGTTATTTTACTCAAATATTAAAAAATGCGGAACACTAAATAGATTCAATTTGATGTATATAATTAAGCGATGATATTATTTCATTATATTTCTCTTTTAAATTAAAAATAATTATTGTGAAGGAAAGATGGCTTCTCACCCCCACCCTGAAAAAAGGAACGCTTATATAAGTAAAAAGATAAACATGGATAATATTATAGTTTTTTAATAATGTATTCTTCAATGAATTTAAAATTTCTGTATTTCTGAAAAACTAATTTAAAATTTCTGTACCAAAAATTAATTACGAATTTACATTAGTAAAATTCATTTTGAATGCAAAAATTTCATTTTTATTTCATTAGTGTATGATATACCCAAAGTACTATCTCAAAATTAAATATTAATAATTTTTTAATGAAAAATCCAATCTTTCAATTAATTGTTTCAAAAACTTATCAAAACCATGTTTTGGACTTCTGTGTTTCTTAGAAAAATTATAAATTTGCAAAACATGAAAAAAAGTAAAAGTTTTATATAATATCAACACTCAATGGAATCCCAACGCTTTTTAATTTTTTTTACAAAGCAAAAAGTATAAACATACTGAATAAAACATAACGATGAATAATATATTGCTATCGTCTATAACATGATTTTTCCTTTTATAATGAAAAAAAGCATTGCACTACAGAATTAATATCTCGTAGCTACTTGGAAAATAAGGGATTGCTCCAAACGACTGTTAAAAACCACAGAAAGCAAATTTTTCCTACGAAATATTACTAATTTTCAAAGAATTATACATAAAGAAGGTTACAATTTATGAGTGCAAACGTGACTAATTTGTTTATAATTTGAAATACGAAATTAGAAATTTTTAACTGCTATTTTCAATCTCCATCATCCGTTAAGAGCACGAGCATTCAAGTTTCGTATCATTTTTTAAATAACAATGCACGTCAAATCAATTGCCAAGTTAAAAAAGTATTTTTTAGAATTTATCTGATAATATATCCTATTTAAATATCTTTCCATAATATATTTTGGCATTTATAAATCTCATTTACTGAATTAATCTTGGAAGTTGCAATGTTGTTTATTACACATGCTAAAAGAAAATATTTTTAATTAAAGAAAGATTATTACTATATCTTATCTTATAATTTACAGTATTTTTCAAAAAAAATTGAAGAAAATATATTGAGTAGCTTGAATATCTACTGGCAACAAAAAAAATTGACTTGCATTTTTAATTTAAAAAGTACTGAAGGGAAAAAGCAGTAAGAAAAACACTAAAATTGTACATTTATGTTTAAACAGTGTAGGAATTTATATGGGAAAAGGAATATAGATAGAAATTTTTTATTCATTATTTTCTTAGAAATAATTATTTGCAACTAAGCATTTTCACAATCAATCATGCAAAGATGCAAATGTGAGTTATAATCCTCTTTTTACAATTCACTGCAAGATTTTATCACTACATTTAACTTAAACTTAACTTAAAAATCGTTGCAATCTTAGCAAATTCTTCATCCATAGAGAGCTCACATGAGACAAAATCTGGTAAATAAGCTTACTTCAGTGGAAGTACCGAAATATTATTTTCTAACAAGTAATTTGGCATCAGAAGTGATTGTGACAACATTTTATTGTGATAGAGGTTTTCTGCATAAAATAATTTTAAAAGCATGTGATCATGAACTACATGTGTGAATTCTATTTAAACTGATAAAATTTGTTCTATTTATAATTCTGAATAATCAATCACCTGACAGTCTTCACTTAATCTGTGAGAAATGATATATTTCATTGACATTTGGAAAATATTTAGAAAGTTCCAGAACCTTTTGAATGTTGGTGAATATTACTAAACAATAAAACTAAAAGCATTTCATTGAATAATTCAAACAGTATAATATGCTGTATAATCATTTTTACAGCAATTATAAATGAAATGTTTATGAGAGACAACGACGGATTTAGGCATTTTTCTGTTTTATAGAATCTATATTATAACGTCTCTCTTTTAATGCACTAGAAAAATGTGTTTCACATTTCTACATATTTTTAACATAATCAACAAATTTATTATTAATTTAGAAAATTTTTATACTCTTTTTTAAAAAAAAAAATTACTTTTTTTATTTATTTACTAAATCTCATGCCTTTACAGTATCCACGCTTGTACATATTTTTATTTATAAACATATACATTGTGTTTATAAATTCTGTACCTGTTAAGTAAAAGTAATGAAAAAAATAGAAATTCAATAATTATATATGGCAATTTATTGATATTTTAGTATTTTATAATTATTTTAGGTATAAGATTTTTCATATCATTTGTTTAACAATTTGACAAATAATAACTTTTAAAAATTGTTTGAGGTCCCATCTCAGTCCAGTAATCCTTGGAATCCACCTAATCAGAAATCCATCACTTATGAGAAAATATGTAAGAACGCCGAACTTAGAAAAACTCTTATGAGAAATGGCATTTTTTTATATTACTGAGATATTTACTAGCTTAAAATGTCATTAAAAATAAATAAATAAAAAGGAATTAAAGATATAGTTCCCTTGGTGTTTAAGAACAATTTTTATTCAATTAAATAAGAACAATTTCAAATTCCATCGAATCAGTTAAATTTAAAAATGCCAATTTAAATAAAAATTAACAGAAAAAAATATGTTCTTTTTTTATTGGTACGGTATTTGAACCAGAATATGAACTTATACAAGAATTCTTAAGCTAGTATTGAAACTTGAAAAAATGAAAATCAAATAATAATTAATCCAGAAAGCTCATGTTCTTGATAGTTTTATAAGGAAAAAAATTCAAAATATCTTTCTTGAAGAGGTTTCTTTTATTATTTTTATTTTCAAACAGTTGTAAGATATTTCTCGTTATCACAAAACCTATTTTCTGCTTTATCAGTTTTCTTCAATGAATCAACATCGATTATTTTGTACTTACGGAGATCAGTGATATCACAGTCACATTTACCGTGAACAACCGTTACATGATAAGTAATTAATGACGTCATATCAAGTCTTATACCTAATGAAATGTTATTTTGGCGAGAGAAAATGAAATAATAATTTATTAAACGTTTCCATGAATTCGTTTTACACACATTAGATGTAAATATTGAGTACTTTTCAGAGTCTACAAGCAATGAAATGAAATTGTGAAAATATGTTTGATAAAAAAAACACCATTAGTAAAAAGATTATTTCTTTGCGGACAAAATGCTTATTATATATTATGAAAATGGCCTGCAAGTCACACAAATGCAATGCAAGGAATTTTTCCTAGATTTGATACAGATTCCAGAACTTCGTTATTTCGCGGGGTTTTGAATTAAAGAAATAAATTTGTTTTGTAAATATAAAGAAACTATACTCAGTAAGAAATAGTAAATATACATAACTGATCATCCAATATTGTATCTCCATCCTTTTACAATACGAAACTGCTCTTTATTGTCTATAAATTCCGATGTAATACTTTTATTTTTAGTGATAACGATTCCTGATTTTTCAGTTTTTATTTACACTAATTCCAAATAATCGATTAATTTCTTGAGTTTACCATTCATTTTCTTTCAGAATTTTCCATTGATATTATTATCTTTTCGATTTAATTTATATCTAGTTTCAAAACCCAGGTTTTTTATTTCTTTTTTTTTTTCTTCTTGTATTCCAATTAGAGAAAGGGAAATTTAATTTTATTAAGAATATTTCTTGTTTGGATTACTTAAATTTATTGGATTTGCTTGATTGCTTAGAGGTGTTTTTTTTAGTAATATAAAAAAACGATTGAGAAATTTGAAAATTAAAAAATGATTCATTTCATAGTTAATTGCTATAGTTTTAATAAACATTTTAAGCTAACACAATAGCTGATTGTATCGTTGTTGAATGTTTAATGCATTAAGCAATTCGTAGGACAAAGGTATTTAATTCATTTCCAAGAAATTCTAATGTTAGGTATATTTGGATTTTCAAATGCAGAAGGAAAGATACTTTTAAAATTAAAAATTCTTGATTTTTCTTTTGTCGTATTTTTAACGAGAGCAATAATTCTTGTAAATTGAAAGCTGGTTTGTTTGGTATTCAAACATTTTTATAATCAAAAATTTCAATAAATAGGAAATATTTCAAACAATGAATTCAACTGAAAGTTTCAAAATCTGTCAACATAATTTTAAAATATTATTTTCTCATAAGTAATTAAAAACTTACTGACAGAAAAAATGTAAAAAAATAGACAAAAAACTAATAGACCTAAAGCCATTACCTTGAAAGCTGTTTCCAGAAGACATTTCAAAATTATGATAGATATTCATATTTTCCCAATAGCAAGATTACAAATTTACAAAGATGTATAAAAAATGTCAAATTAGTATTAATTATTGCAAGCACGTTGGTATATTTCTTTAATCACATCAAAATATTTAAAGCTTTGTGGCTCTGTTAATTAAATATTTATTTCTAAGTTTTAAATATATATGTTTCTCCACTTAAATACTTTCTTCGCTGCTTTAAAAATTAATAAAATAAACCAGCTTACTTGGAAAAAGTTATGAAAAATTAGTATTTCTTAACTTTCTTAATAGCAGTGAATCTGTATCCCTTATTTTTATGAAATGAATTTTGATAGCAGAATTAGGTAAAATCAAGAGTAGTACTGTAATGGAGGCCATCATTCGAAAGAACAAATTATAAAGTTAATAACTAAAATTTATTCGAATTTTCGAACTTTCATTCGACTGATATGGTTAAAATGTGGCATTCTAAACAAACAATATTCAAAAAGAAAGAAGAAATCCAATTCTTCACACTGTCAGTCATTTAAATCGTTATTGTAATTTTATTCTAATCAAAGATACATAAGTTTTCTTAGAAGTTATTATGTTTAAAATATTTATTTAAAAAAAACGATTTTATAATCAATTATGTTTAGTGTAAATACTTATTAGTCAGTTTTGATATTTTATTAATAAATGTAGAAAAAAGTGGCACTTATGAATTATATATGTAATATCTCCTCATATAGTTGTGCCATGAAAGCAAATGAGTAAGAAAAAATTTTCACGTTTATTTAAAATTATAAATTACGATTCAAGATGACTTTCAAAAATAGTTTATTTCATTCTTAGTTCTATGAAATAAAAAAAAATATTATTACTTAAATGAGCGTATATTTTAATAACGCAATTAAATTTATTCATAATCATTATGCTTCTTAATAATCAATTCCTATTTAGACTAGAGATGGTTTTCATTTTTAGAGTGTGGGAACTATTGATGCAATTATTTCATTATTTTTTTCATGAAAAAAAAAATCAGATACACATGTCATTGAGTTTTATTAGACTTTCCTAACAAATATTCCATGTTTTTATTGTTTGATAATGTGTGACCATCTTACAACATTTAGACAGCAACAAATAATCTCACTTATTAAGTTAGTTTTACTAAAAAATTTGGTCTTCAAACATTTCATTTATTCTGTAGCATAACATAAGCATGAAGAAGCACACTCCCCAACTTACACCATCAGTGCATCTGCTTTTCTACTAGTTAGTTCTCAAGTAAACTTGGTGCGCATTCTTCATTTAAAAAAATAGCAATAGAAATGCATATAAGTATAGACTAGTCTCTTCGTTCGGGTTGATTTCTGTAGGTTTTCTTCCAAGCGAAACACAAGAGTGGATCATCTTCCTCAGTGAAGCTAAATTGCAGTCAAACTTCAAGATCGCTCTGATCAGTAGGAAATGTCATACTCACCATGTTAATAAATCTTTGATTACTTGATTTATTAGATAAGTTAGATCAAGAGGAATTAGAATCACTAACGTTATCAAATATTTCGCATAAAATAATGCAAACACTTCATAGTCTTTTGTATAGAAGAAGAACCTTTTATAACATCTAAAAAAAGTTCGTCTCTTCAAGAATGACAATTCTATGGGAGATGTCTATTATATTTTAAATTAGAAATTATTAATGTATGTCTCCATATAAATTTAGTTCCACATGCATCAACAAATTACACAAAATCCCCTCATAGAGCGGATAAAGTTAAACACAGCAGCGTGACGCTAAACTTAAACTGTGTTAAACTTACTAAGTACAGCTTACTTAGTTCAGCTTAACAAGCTTAATTATATTAAAATCCCACTTTTAAAGCAGCACTAAGGTTATTTTGGTGAGGACCATATAATGTTGAACCGTTGTCAAATAGCGAGGACGACATTTGAGAGTGTATTCCCTCTCCTCTCCAAATTTCCACATCACACCTGTGAGAAGACGTTTAGCCTGGAAGATTTAACGTGCATCAGACCCGCTTATACGATCGTCTGTGGAATCAGATCTTGAACCAGAAACCCTCCGGTTTCGAAGCCGAGACCTTACCATCAGGTCACCATGGTCCTTGCAAATGCAAGATAGCCTTGTCTTTAATTATATATTTATATAAAAGATTTTTTTTAATTTGTAGGTGGCATGAGGGATGAAGATGGATTCTTTTGGGTCACAGGCAGGGTAGACGATATGCTTAATGTATCTGGCCACTTACTGTCCACTACTGATGTCGAAGCTTCTCTCATGGGTCATAAGAGTGTAGCTGAAATCGCAGTTGTACGCCATCCACACCCAGTCAAAGGAGAATGCCTTTATTGTTTCGTCGTTCTCAAAGATGTGAGTACTTACCAGGATATTTCATTTGAAAAGATGATAAATGAATTTGCACCTTTCCCAAAATGAAACCTTAGCACTGATAAATACAAAACACTTTGTTATAGACATGTCCTTTAATTACTCAAAGGGCGTAGCACTGAAAAATGGCCATTAATGGGTATAATATGGCGTTTTCATCCTTATTATCAATTAGCTCTGCAAACGTAAATGGAATTTGGAGCTCATAGTATTAATTTTTTTTTTCTCTCCTCATACTGGTCTTCAAAAATTTTCTCTAATGATTGGCCTCCTTGAAGATCTCAAGGACTGTTGCTCAAAACATTTGCACTTTCTTTAGATCCATCATTGTAGTGCAATTTCTAACTGAAAACGTAATATGAAAGGAAAATAGAACAAAGTATTATTTAAAAAATATTATTTATAGTAATTTTAATACTAATCATGGCATTATTCCAGAAGATGATCTTTTAATCCATTGCTATTTAGGCAGATATTATTACGTTCATAAAAAAATTCTATTCTAGAACTCGACCACTAAGTTACTGACGATAGAATTACAATACCGGGACAAAAGCAAAAAGAAAACTATTACCGAAGTTCTGCTTAACAGATGTCAAACAAAAAAAAAATCTTATAACCACTCTTAAGACTTTCATGAAAACTGAGCTCCTAATAGTACCAAGACATTGCGTGGCATTTGGGACATATACATTATTTTAAATTTGTGATTATAATGTAATGCATTATTTTTGTTTACACATGGTATAAGAGAGTACTGAGCGAACAAACTATTTATCCGAAAAAGCAAAATATTCATTGGCAGTATAAGTTGCTTTATTTATTTCTGTAATTTTTATACTTAAATTTTTTATATTTTATGACGTCATTTAGAATAATTTAGAATATTATTTTATTTAAAAATTATAGTTTTGTTTAATTTTTTAATAAAAAAAATATCCCTTTTGTTATGAAATCTATAGTTAAAGACTTCCCTTTAGTTTTAATCGAACTATTATGAAAAAATATTTAAAATAAAGATATAAAAAGTTTGAAGAACATTCTTATATGCAATAATAATTCAAATAAATTATGCCAAAAAATTTGAAATAAAATTAAGGAGGGAAAAAATCAGTCTGAGTGTAAAGGAACTATGAAACAAGATATGAGATTCATTATTAATGCAATTTTCAATTATTTCTTCTTAATTGATCAAATTTAAATGTTTTATTGAATAACTTATTTTTAAAAAGTATTAATTAGTTATCCTCCAAAAAAATTCGATCTTTTTTATTAGTGATTTATTATACACAAGTATGCATAAATGTTTTCTTTACAGAAAATGGTGCTTTCATATTTTAAAAAAATTTAATGACATATTTTTTTGTTTCCAAAAATCTTTTCCCAAAAATTTTAAGAAATTCACTTTACAAAATTTCTATACTAAAAATACCATTAACAAATTGCAACACAACATCTACTGAGAAAATCAAATTTTTCATCCAGTTTATTATTTTTTTTTTCAGGGATGTAGATTTGACGAACGCATTGTTCAAGAGTTAACGCAAAAAGGTAAGCATCTTCCCTTATAAAAAGAAATTAAAATATTGTAAAAATTTATAACCAAAATTTAATCCCATATATTTATATTACTATTTATCAAATATATTATGAAAGTACTTTCCTTATTAATCTTCTATGGATAGAATCATTCGAACACGGAAGGATTGTTTTTTCATCTGCCCAAATAATAAGTTTTTCTTATTATACTACCTTCCCGTAATACAATTTTATTAACAATTTTAATAAAAAATTTACATGTTTAATTTTAAAAACTCAGTCAAAGTTTATAAATTATTCAGAAATTAATATAAGCACTTTCCCATTACTACAGCAGATTCGCAGTAATCCAAGAAATATAATATCAGAAGAATGTATGCCGAATTAGTAATTCATTGTAAAAAAAAAGAAGAAAAAAAAGATGTTTGCTTATAACAAGTCTGTTATTGAGTAAAATATTATGAATGTACTAAAATATATAAATAATTATTTGTTTAAAAATATTTCAGAGCTTAAATCAAAATCTTAATGCACATCCATTACTTAACTTTCCTTTAAATATCTCTCTCTGTCCCTGAAATCCCTGGGGTAGAGCAACTCCAAATTACTGAGAATAAAATGCATAACTGAGTTCTTTCATTGTTATTATTATTATTAGAGAACTTGAATTATAAAGAATAGGACTGAATTTTTATCCATTCTTTTTTATATGAAGCTGAATTTCAGAATGGTGTTATTGGTGCACATATCATAACATTATCTGTCCTATATTAAAAAATATCAATCCCACATTTACCTTCAAATCACTTCGGTACGATACACTGACAAAATAATCCAATAAAACTTATCATTCTTCCCTCAAATTCTTTCCTCGAATAAAAATTAAGACAGTGATCTATTAACTCCCCCCCCCCCCTAAAAAACACTAATTTTTCTCCCTATTCTGCACCCATTTACAATGGAAAAAAAATCAGTAGTCCTTTTAAATATGAAAATTTTTATTGCAATTAAAAAAATAAAAAACGCAATAATTAATAAATTAGAAAATAAAGGTTCTCCCTCATATTTGTTGAATCATTAACTTTAATTAATTATTCAAAAAATTTGATTTAACATTTAAGATCCGAACTATTTTCGTAAATTTCAAAATGTTTAAAAATATCAGAAAATTTTTAATACAATCAAATCGGAATCCCCATAGTACTTATTCAATCTTTGTTGGAATCGTATTGAAAACTTGCTAGATAACGCCCTGCTCAAAAGTACCGATTTGACACTTTTTCTGAGTAAGAATTTCTTTTAAGAACACTTTATCATACCGATAAAAAAAATATAAAAAAAACTTTCCGACCGTAAATTATGAAAGCAGTATTGCTATTTTTTTAATAAAATGTTAATATTTATAATTAATATTTATTTATCCAAAGAAATTGCAGAAATCAGAAAATCTGTTTCTAGTGATCCCAGACCGAATTATTTTTATTATATCTTTTCCTGTTTATTCTTGACTTTTTTAAAAATAAATTTTGTAAGGAAAGGAAAGTTCTAAGATATAAAATATTTTTTCCAAACAAATAAGAATAATATTATTTATCGTCTGCCATACAGGATGTGTAATATTTTTTTTTCAAACAAGTAATAATAATACTATTTCTCGTCTGCCTTTTTTTTATGTAGTTGAACATCAGATAGGATCGTTTGCTCGACCAGAATACTTCCACCATGCGACAGCTCTGCCAAAAACAAGATCAGGAAAAACAGTTCGCCGCATTTTGAGGAAAATAGCTGCAAATGACCGAGATCTCGGCGATTTGAGCACTCTGATTGAGGAAGCTGTAGTGTATGACTTGTACAACTCAAAAAAATATTTAAATCGTAAAGTTCCTCTACGTGTTGAAAAAGTTTAGATTTTATTTAAACTTCCGCTATTTTTATTGCAATTTCTTCTTCTTTTCTTGTGTTCTTTTAAGTTCTCTTCTACATTGATGGTAAAAGATGATGAATTTAAGAATTACATAGAACTGGTCTACAAATTCAAAACATTAAGCCTTTCCAGCTATGCGAGATACATTTTATTGTAAAAATGCAATAAAATTTCCAGGCTCTATTAATTTAGCAAAATTTCTGTTATTTGGATTTGGTTAAAAAAAAAAAAACTGTGCACAGAATCTTTTCGAACAAAGACAGTAAAGCAAATTATTTTGCTTATATCTTCAAGAAGTGATATATTAATGCAATATCTAAACATACAAAATGTAAATAGCTTTATTTTGACATATTAACACAATTATTATTATTATTTATCAATTTTTCATTTATTTAGGCATTTGATTACATAGATAAGGTCTAATTCTGATTGATATTGCTGATAGGAACTCTAGTGTACATACAAAGCCAGTATCTACTTTTTTTTATATACTGATGGACTATTATACATTTTCTAAAAAAATGTTTTATGATTCCAAGTCCCTTTTTTCCCCTTCAAGACATGCAATTAGAATATCTTCATCCATATTTGCTTATTTATTTCTATTCAAGTAAAAAGATAATTTATAAGGACTGTTCAAAAACAAATATTTGGACTTTCCCGTTTCCGAAAGCAATGATATTTGCCAACTCGATGGTATTGTCAACATGTATTTCAACATTAGCTAACGAGTGAGTGAAATGAACGATAATTTAGATAAACCTGAGTTGTGAAAATTTAAATTCCCCTGACTGTGGAAAAATTTCAACTTTCTGATTCACTTTTTAAGGATAATAAGCATATCTCATTTCTAAAAATATCATTATATTGATTTCCTTCTCAAACTTAGCACACAGTGACATAACGAGAACAATAGTACCTAAAATTCAATTTTATATTTTCACCTCCGTAATTGATATTACTAACTTAGCAAACCAAAATACTTTCCTTGTTGGGATTTTTCTTTTTTTTTTTTTTTTTGTTCTAAAATGTAATAGAAATGCCTTTAAGTTATATTTCAAAAGCATTTATATTATCCCCCCCTTCCCTTCCATCGTTACTCCATTGTTTAGACAGAGTTAAGAAATACAATGTAACTAAATGCCAAGAAAAGATGCTATTGTATATCAAAAGTTGAATTTCGTTTCGAAATATCAGTTTACATATTTAAGATAACAAAAGCAGTTTTTTGCGATATAGTGAGTTGAACTTGTCTTTGGCTGATATGGCACTGGTAAGGCAAGCCAGAAAATTTCATGTTTTTTTTTTTTTTTATTTGTACAGAATAAACTTTTGCTTGGAGAAAAAAAATGTGATAATAATGACAGCGATTTCAAGAAATAGCTGTAAGCTTACTCATAATACAAATATGGATTGCAAAATAATAGAATAATTCCGAATTTATTAATTAGAATGATTCATTTTGTATTAATTAGAAAATAACTTGTTAAATGAATAATATTTAATGCTTCATCTCTTATTAAAGTCAAAAGAAACATATTTTAATTGAATTTTACCCAAATTTACAAGTAAAAAAGAAATAGAAATAACGTTCCTATCGCATGACGTTAATTAAGGAAGATATTTATATATACTTATGAGTAATGTGCCAAAAAAAAACTCTGTTTTTCTCAAAATCTTTTGTCAGTGTGCAAAGAATTATCGAAAGGTTCTTAACATTCAAACTATTGCTCAAAAAGATATGGCGTAACAAATATTATCACTTAATAAATTTGCTACTTAGTAAATGAGATCTTTTAATCAAAGATTTGCTTTTCTAATTTTCAGAAATGGGAAAAATATCTGATACAGAACATATTTGTTATTTAGCTGTAAAAAATATATCCAGTTTTCTATTGTTTCCAATTCTTTCAAAATTTTAAATAATACCTACCTTAAATAATAATTCTACCAATTCTTTCAAAATTTTAAATAAATGAAAAAAATCAAAAATTTGTTCATTCTTAACTCATACGTCATATTAACATCTGCTACCCAAAAATGCAAAATGAAATTAGTTAGAAAAATTTACTTTTTAAATCGTCTACAACAAATGCATTTTTTAAACTCTAAATATCATGCTTATAAAACAAACTTTTAAAAAAATAATAATTTTTTATTACCAAATGCTAGTGCGACTGATTGTTTTGTACAAGTTGTAAATGTTTAAGTTTCCTTTTTATAAAGGTCCATTTTTTCCTTTTTTTTAATATTTATCCACAAGTTGCTTCTATAAAGCTATATGTCCGAACTTATCTTTTAACATTAATCATATATTTTGATTTTTTTTAAATATTATTTGAACTTTTATCATTTGGTATTAGCACCGTTAACGTACGATATATTTAATGTTTACCATGCATGAAAATAATTTAAAATCCCTTACATGTATATCATGTAAGTACAATGTGTTTATAACGTGTATGTACTATAAAATTATTTTATGGTTTGTAAAGAAATGTTTTAGAATTTATAAATAAAAATTATGCATAAAATTTGTTGGATATTGTATTATAACTGTGTTTTTTTTTTTTTTTTTTAGTTTGAACTTTTACTATTCAATCACTATCATAGAAAACAATTTAAGATATGAAGATATTCATTTCTTTTTATGACTCCTGCAATAAACTATCAAAAAATTAGAAATCATTGCCAACCAATCTTGGTGTAATTTGAAAATATAAAAGCAGAAATGCAATCATTCTTGGCGAAATTTGGGACATCTTATGCAGTTGGCGATCTAGACATTAAAAAAATCTATAAGAATATCAAAAACATCAGCGCATAATAAAAGATAACTGCCTTTCTTGCTTACTAATGAAAATCTTGTGAGTATTTATACAGTTATAACGCTTAATTTTAATCGGGTTGGGCGTTTCCTCTCGATTTTTATACATAGTGTGCAGATTTATTTATTTTTTAATGTAAATACAGAATTTCTCATATTGAAGAGAATGGCATACATATTTTGGACCTTTTTCAGTTGATCTCTGATTCCACAACTAAGTACAGATCAATAATTTTAATGATAAAACCATATACCAAATCTATAAATTCAATTAACTGGGTTTTCGAAATATTGTACACGAATGGAAAGAGACTTCCTGCCGCCGGACTTAGACCAAATGCTTATACTTAAATGCCATACACCTAACTTTATTTTTCTCTTTCTTTTCTTATTGGTTTCACTGACATACAAAATTTCAATAAATTAAATTAAAAGTTTAGTAATCCACTTATATCAATGTACTAGATAGCAAAATTCTTTTATTTATTTTCTAGCTTCTTAACAGATCTATTGCTTTCCAAACTCATTATCAGTTGGTGGCACTGCTACAGAATCGCCATTTCTTTTAATTAGTAATTACTTATTATTAATTACTAATTCTCTTTGAAAATGAATAATAATTGTTTAATGAGAAATAAATTTTAAATGTTACAATTGAAAGGAAAGATTGCAATTTGGAGGAATAACCTGCTGTTAAAATTTATAAACTAAAATCAACAACAATAGCAAAAAAAATCCACACATTAAAAGGTAACCAACTTTTAATAAAATTTCTTACATGATTTAATAAAAACAATGCATACAAATAGAAACAGTTCACATTCAAATTCCAAAATTATAGAATAGACATCTCAGAAACACTAAGTGATATCCAAAGATAAAATTTTAGAACAGATTGAGCAACATTCTCACTTTCTAGAGCAATAAAAACTAATAATGTGCGAAAATAAATTTTAATAAACAGTTAAGTATTCAGCCATACCTGAACAACAACAACAAAAAAGCATGAGCAATACAAAATAAATTACATTACGAGTTTTGTGTAAGTAAAATACTTGATATAAGAATAAATAAAATTGCTTTCAATATCCTATAATTTTATCGAATAAATATAAAGGGGAAAAGAAAAAAAAACAGAAAAATTCTATACATTTCACCTTTTTTATACATATTAATTATTTAGTCAAATTATAATATTAAATCAAAGAAAGTTAAGAATATGAAAAACTAAACACAAATTTTATATGCAATATAAATACATAAGATTTAAGTTTTTGATTATATTTCTTTTCTCTTGGACCCTAGAATTTGAATTTATTTCTACACAGTTAAAGTATGCCAGAATTTATTTCAATTAATTCTGACATATTTTTCATATTAATAATTCACGACATACTTAATTCAATATTAATTTTAAATATAAGAAATACTTTTAAGAAACTTTAACATCAAAAATAATTTTATAATTAAATTTTCTATTCCCTAATATCTGGTTTTTTACATTTAAAAAAAAAATTAAGTGCTTTTTATAAATTTTACTTACAATTAAAGGAAGAATTTTGTTCTTCAAATGTAGAATCCACATGTAAAAATGACAAGTGTTAAAAAAAAATGAGGTAATATTTTTTTTTTTGTTTAATTAATGGGATTTCTTACAAACAATTCTGCATATAACATATAAACATTATTATTAAAATTATTCTTTTAAAAAAATGGGGAAATTTTCATATATATTCTATATAAAATAATCAGGCCTTTTTTAAAAAATAATTTTTCATAAATATAATGAATTACATATTTTACATAAAAGCAATTCTTTTATAGAAAGACAATAATTACTAAATTTTAGGCATAAGTGACAAGCTTAATTTGCTTTGCCAACATAACATTTGTATCAGTTTTAAATTTTGATGTAATTTGAAAATTTTCTCAGAAATTCATTTTGGACTCAGATTTATTAACAAAAATTACAATTCTCTTATGCTCCTGTTTGTATTTAATATATATATATATCATAAAATGCAAGAAACAGACAGTAGCAAAAATATGCTCCAATGAATTGTTCGTTATTTGTAGAAGCAATATTTAGAGATATTAAACAATTTCAACTATGATATACAATAAACCCTTGATTTTACAGAATTAATTCAATATTCTTACACACCCAATCCTCAATTCATTTTAAAATATAGTAGTAAACAGTGGAAGGATTCCCCCCTTTCTTTCTTAGTATTAATATAGTATGAATAATAAATATCACTTTGATATTGCACAATAGAATTTAGGGAACAAAATCTTATTTTTAAATTTGTTTATATCTTAATTAACAATTTAATGGATATTTCCATTTTATGGATACTAAGTTGTTGCGATTGATGCATCAAATCAAAGATTTACTGTAATTTAGAACTATGATATGATAAAATATAAATATCCCCTAATAAAATATTAGAACACAGCAGCATTAGGAACTCCATATTTTTTACATGATAGATTTATTTCAACAAAAAATAATTAGTAATTTTAAAGTAGTTTGCAAATTATTTACAAAATAAAAATAACTTAAGGCTTTTTTCTATAAAATAGAAATAGTTTCAATTGAAAATAAAAATATTGTGACTCATTAAATTAAAATATATAATGGAAAATCTTACTTAAAATTTGTTTATATCTTAATAACAAGTTAATGGATAAATCCATCTTATGAATCCAGTTACAATTGATCCATTAAATCAAAGATTTACTAAATTACCATTAAATCAAATATTAATTAGTAATTTAGAACTATGATATAATAAAATGTAAATATGCCCAAATTAAATATTAGAAAACAATAGGTTTGGAAACTGAATATTTTTACATGAATGGATACATTTCAATAAAAAAAAATCATAATTTTAATGTAGGTTGCAATTTATTTACAAAATAAAAATAACTTAAGGCAGAAATCCTATTTTTTAATACATAAAATATGAATTATTTGAATTGTTAATAAAAATATTACGACCCATTAAATTAAAATATGTAATGGAAATCTAATGATCTTTCATAAAAAATGATTTATAAAAGGAACATAATTAAGAAATAAATTATGTGAATTTAAACAGCATTAATAAACAAGCACAAACCAACTGTACCCAATAAACAAAATTCTAACTAGTGTGATCTTATGTTTGATATGCTCCACTTCTATTTCTAAGGCAATTTTATTAAAGAAAATAGTATATCCATTGTATATTATTCAATAAGAAAAAATATATTATTTTGCACATAGATGATACATTTGACTCAATAGGAAATACTGGTGAATAAAAAAATAAAACCATTAAAAAAAAGTCAGATAAATTGAAATGCAAACAAACCCTTGAAATATTTTAAGCAAGAAATTATGAAATGTTTCAAACGAAAAATTCTATTAAAGGAAATAAAATAATTTATTTTTTTCAAGATAAATATATTTTTAATCTTTTAATTAAAAATATTACAGTAAAATTTATTACATAAATTATAGTAATAATGAATACAGGTGATAAACAGAAAAATTAAATCAACACATAAATAAATAGATATTCTTGAATTTAAAACTGAATTGAAAAGAATAAAGAATGGTATTTCTCTATCATAAGGATAGTAGATGTTGTCAGGTATAAATGCGAAGATAAAATGTCACTTTCTTTTTTAGAAAAACAGCTACCATAGAGCACTCAAGAGTAATGAGCATCATTAAGCTATAAAATAGATATAAAATTTGTCAATTTCTTAATGTATCATTATTTATAGTTAATATGAAATTAACAATATGTCTTAAGGCTGAAAGTTGCCCATTTTTAATTGAAATCATGTTAATAGAAAATATCTACACACTTTAAAAAAAAGGAAATTTAGTTAAATCATTTTCAAAGAATATAAGCAAATAATTGATCAGGCAATTTCTAATAACACAATGACAAGCTACTTTGCAAAAATATATTTTAGATTTTAAAAAAAGAGAGAAAGAAAAGAAAAGAAATACTACTGTAACTTTTTACTTCAAAATGGTAGGAGTCTAAAATGGGATTGTGGCAGTAATGGCAAATATATACAATATTAAAAAAGTAAGAATATAGCACAAAATTTTACAAAAAGAAATGCTAAATTAGGTAGCCATAAAAAATATTAAAAATCCCAAAATATAGTTGTATTTCTTAAATTTGGTTACCCAATATCTCAGGAAGGGGGTGAAGAAGAAATCAAAATTTTTCTGTTGAATTGTTAGTAAGCATTCTATTTCTTTTTAAAAAATACAATAGAATTACTTTAATTATGATTTTAAATTGATTGTAATAATAAAAGATATTATAATTAAGGACACTTTATATACTGACAACATCATAACAAATGAACAAAAAGTGCAAGTTTTAAAATTAGTGTCTGAAAATTGTAGCTATCTGCATTAAAAATGACATATATAGCATAAGATTCTGAGCTTACACAATTGAATATTCAGTGTTCAAATTGACTTTTTAGATTATAAATATCAGCAACATAATAGTTTTAAAAATAATTACTAACAATAATGGCACTTAATTTTTTCTTCATTTTGAAGAGAAAATATTGCGATTCTTTTTAATTCTTTAATAAATTTTTAAAGAATTAGCATTTTAATTACTTCATAATCTAATTTTTAATAAAAAAAGAGAATTTTATTTAAAAAATGGATACATATTTTAAGGAATTTAAATGTTAACTATAATAAATTCCTAACATAAATCAGCTATACAAAATCTAAAATAATATATTAACAATATTCACAATAAAAATTGCAAAATAGAATATTTATAAATTTAAATACCTTAACATTATCACTAACATTTATAAACTGTTATCTACTATCCTTCCCACTTAAATCAGACATTGTACTATTGGAAGAAGCATTTGGATAGACACCATGATGATGTTCATGCGATGTCCGCATATACATGTACAATGCAATTGCAGCAGGAATAACAACAGCAACAATTATCATAAATAATATTAAATAATTCCACTGTATTCCACAGTCGACGGTATTATAAGGATCTTTGACAAGGGGTTGGATTTGAGGAGTAGTTAATGCTGCAGCAGCTGCTTCAAGAGAATCCTTTTGAGTATTGGTGCTCAGCATAATTTTTACAAGATCTTCATCCATTCGCTTGAAAAATGCAGCCGAATCTTGTGGTGAAGGGCAGCGAACAGAGCCTCCAATACCAATACTTATAGTCTGTACACCTTCTGGACTTTGTTCTACAATTGTAGAGTTGGATTTGATTTCAGGAGAATCTGTTAGTATTTCTGTTAGCAAACTATGCTTCTTCACAGGTATTCTGAGATGTTTCAATCCAAAAAATTCCTGACTACTCATCAAATTATTAGCTCTTTTAAGATCTGAAATCTAAAAAAGAAAATATTTCAAGTCATAAAAAAAAAATGATTTTCATCTACACACTTTGACAGACAAGGATAGAATAAAAAATTATAATTACTAACTACTCTGAAAAGAAATGCAGCTTTAGGAAAATTCTAAATTCATTCTTAATAATTCACATCAAAAAATATACATAAAAGAAATCAAAATCTTACTACAATTTACATTAATATTATTATGAAATCAATTTTTAAATTCTAATTTCTATTTTTAATACCAACAGAAAAAGAATGAAGGATGGTAGAGGAAGGATTTCCCAGAAAATAAAGGAAGAATAATTTTCATATAATTCAATAATATAAAAATTATCCTTCTATTTATGTATAGATTAATAGACTGCTTTTTCTACAAATTTATTTCAAATAAATGATCCAGAAAATAAATTATATATTTTCCCTCTAAACCATTTCATCATGCATTTATAAAGAAACCTTTGCATTACGAATAATTATACCATTTACACATTATAGGCATTTGATACAACTACAACCTTATCTTGATATATAACGATAAATAAAATTACTTACTAAAGCCATGTATTTGCAAATTTCCAAAAATAATAATAATAAAATTTAAAAGACAGGAAAGAAAATATTGACAGCAGATAAATCAATTTTTATCAATATCAGCCAACATTCTCAATATTCTGCAACTATTTCCCCAAAAAATAATTATGATAATTGTAAATTTTATGCCAAGAAAAGCACTCCTAACTTTTGTTAAACAAATACATAAAAATGCAGATTTAAAAAAATAGAGGTGTTATTTATATTGCAGATTATTTGTGTTATAAAACAATTATTAGTTTTAAAAACTCTTAACATTAAGTTAAACAATGGAAGATCCTGAAATATCAAACAATAAGTAAATTTACTTGATTTTATAAATTCCTTCCTAATGATAGAAGTAAGCTATAGATATTTTCAAATAAATAGCTTATATTACTTTTACAAAATATACCAAAAGTATAATTGGAATGAACTAAATGTTCTAAAAAGAATAAAATATTTATTTTCAAGGTAAAAAGAAAATTTAACAGAGCTTAAATTTTAAATACAAAATATATGAGAACACAGTATCAATTACTTTTTGAAATTATAGAACCAATATTTTTTAGAACACATATCTGAATTTAAATATCACATTTTCAGATTTACCACATACTATTTGCAATTCCTAAATTTCAGTTTGTAAATAGAAACAAAAAAAATTGAAACTGAATTGATTTAATTTACACAGTAAAATTATTATCTAGGTAAAATAAAGCGTTAACGTTATAAAAAGCATTGAAAAATTGAGCTTTGCAATTGTTTTTGAAGGTGTCATTTTACACAAAAATTAAATGTAAACAAAATCTCTAAATCTAAAGAAGATCAAGGTGTTACTAACTGGACATTGATATTTTATGGATATGCTCTGCAACGTGTCTCCTTCTTCTATTTTCAAATATAAAAAATCACAGTTCTGAAACGGATCAACAACTTTCTTAGCATCTGACACATCGCCATTCTTTTTTCGATTAGGTTTCTTAATTTTTCGTAGCGAATTTTGGTTTGCTTCATCTACAAACTCATTTCTTAAATGTCTAATATCATGAAGAGTAATTTCTTCATCTGAAGCGCTATCCGTGTCGTGAGAAATCAAAGGTATTCTTTCATACTTGGGTTTCCGTGATTTTCGCTTATTTGACACAAAACGTCTCACATTTTGAAGAGGTGTATTAAGACGTTGCTTGGAATTCAAATCAAAGTTCTCTAAGACAATACTATTCATTGTTCCAATTAATAAATACTGTATCTATCTGTCATAAACTAAGATATCCGTTTATACTTTGAAAAAAACACTCTCGATTTGGCCCCATTATTCAACAAACACTCACACAACAGAACAGACACCCGTAAAAATAGTGCAATGCAAACATCTGTTCCGTGGTGTGACAGTTGATGCCATCTATGCCCCGTTCATAAATTAAATATGAAATTAAATAAATTTTTCCATTATCAATAAAAATTTAAAAAAAAAAATTGTGGGTATTGATTGTGGGTACAATAATTGATTGTGGTACAATAATTATATGCAAAAAAGAAAAAAAATTAGAAATTAGAGTTATCATAGAAAAAATATAAGAATATTTAAAAGTTTTATTTGTTTCAAAAATCAACATAATACATTTTTATTTTTATTTTATTCTTCAGTCTTGTTAATCCTTGTATCTTTTCTTAGAATTCAAATTAGAGTTAATTCAAGCAACAGACGATTTCTTTCTGCAATGTCAATAAAAATATATATACAAAGAAGATTCCTTCGAGTTATTGCAAAATGAAGCGGGTTTTATTTTTAAAGCCATGGCAGATATTTAAATGATCACTGAATCTGCACTCAGGCTCCAAATTTCCGCTCCACCTTCTGTCAACGTTAGAATAAATGTATTACAAGATTTGTAATAAGCTCGAAAATTGATGCAGTAGGAGGAAGATGGATACTTTTGTGATGTGGCCCAGATGTGGTGCTACTGCAAGAAACCCACCTCACTGCCAGCGACAGGATCAGGATTGCCAACTACCAATTTTACTCCACACCCAGCAGAACGCACTTTAAAAGAAGAGGAACCGGCATACTTATCAAAAATTCCATATCGCATAACCACCAACCCAACCCCACGCTCAGGCACGTTGAAGCCACTATGGTAATAGCCCATTTCAGAAACCTCCCTCCAATCAACTTTGTATCTGTTTACAACCCCCCTAGAGCAGACTCAAGTTTCACCCTGGACTTTGAACAAATATACGCCTTTAACACAGCTGTGTTTGCAGCCGGAGACTTTAACGCAAAGAACAGGAGCTGGAATTGCCATAATACTTGCAGCCGAGGAGCACAACTGGAGCGATTTGCCGGTAAAACAGATGCCAAAATAATAGCTCCCGAGGAACCCACCCACTACAGTAATAGAAGCGCAAGCGTGATAGACATAGCACTCGTAAGGAAAATTCAAAATCCCATAATAGCGGAAACAATTAACGAGCTATCAAGCGACCATCTCCCTGTGCAGTTTTGGATAGACTCAGGCGCCACAGCAGAAATTAGCAGAAAATTTGTCCCCAACTGGAAGAAGTTCAAATCAACCCTCCTCAACAATCGGGAACTAACATACAACCCAAAAAATGAAAACGACATAGAAGCCGAAGTATGCAGATTCTCCAACGAGATCTTAACTGCCTATAAAGAAACGGGAAAATGGAAAGCCAACACAAAAATGAAAACATCCGATGAAATAATGGACCAAATCAAAAATAGAAACAGACTTAGGAAAATCTGGCAAAGAACAAGAAACCCAATCGATAAAAATAACCTAAACAGAGCCCAAAACTACCTTAGCAAACTACAATATGACAAAGAACAAGAAAACTGGAAAAACTATATCGAAAGTCTCGACCCAACAGAAGGTACGCTCTGGAAAATAGTCAAAAAATACAAGAATAACAAATTCCGAATCCCCCCCCTCATCTCCGAATACACTATAGTTTACAAAGACAAAGAGAAAGCCGAAACCATAGCGGACAGCCTGGCAGAACAATTTAAAAATAATAACCTCTCCCACCCGCCGACAGAAAACAAAGTCAAGAGGAAGATTAAAAAATTCCAAAGGAAAAAGGACAAAACTAAATTAACCACCTGCTCCCCGGCAGAAGTTGCGGACGTCATCGGAAAACTTAATAAAAGAAAAAGCCCAGGGTTAGACGGGATCAACAATAATATGATAATCAACCTACCGGTCAAAAGCATATTCAAACTAACAGAAATAATCAATAGTATGTTTTCATTTGGATATTTCCCCGATAGCTGGAAAAAAGCAGTAATTGTGCCAATACACAAACCTGGGAAAACCCCGCAAAAAGCCGAAAATTACAGGCCCATAAGCTTACTCTCATCACTAAGCAAAGTAGTAGAGGGAATTATACTCAAAAGACTCGAAGAGGCCACAGACTATAAACTTATTCCATTCCAATTCGGTTTCCGAAAAGGACTCTCCACAGTACAACAGCTAACCAGAGTAACTGAATTCGTGAAAGAAGCCCTCATTAACCATGAGGAAACAGCGGCGGTATTTCTAGACATCGCCAAAGCGTTCGACCGCGTTTGGATCGATGGCCTGACATACAAATTAATAAAGCTGCAAATACCTGACATGTTAATCACCCTCATAGCGTCATACCTCAAAGGCAGAAAATTCCTGGTCAGAGTTGGCAAAGAACTATCCACCCCCAGAACAACAGAAGCGGGCGTCGTGCAAGGGTCCAAGTTAGGCCCCCTGTGCTTCAATATATTTATAAACGATATCAGTCAAAAGAACAGCACGCGTCTCTGTCTTTTCGCTGATGATACGGCGATTCTTAGTACGAGTAGTGATAGAGAGGAGCTTATGGACAACCTCAACGAACATCTCGAAGATCTGGGCAAATGGCTTATTAAATGGAAAATCAAGATTAATATAGAAAAATGCCAAGCAGTTCTGTTCTCAAGGAGAAGAAACACCCCCCCCCCCACACCGCCTAAACTCTTTAGACGCCTCATCAAGTGGGAAACGCAAACCAAATACCTCGGGGTTATCCTCGACAAAGGA
>JAPMOQ010029703.1:2422458-2440232 GCA_026543055.1 Argiope trifasciata | reverse complement strand
AGCCTAGGTGCTTCCCAAGAACCCCCACATCATTGGCATTGGCATTGATACTTTTGTGAATTATAATTCCACTGTCATTAGTTCAGACTGGGAGTGGCATTAGAATCTGCTCAACACAGGAAC
Organism: Argiope trifasciata; assembly: GCA_026543055.1. Taxonomy (NCBI): domain Eukaryota; kingdom Metazoa; phylum Arthropoda; class Arachnida; order Araneae; family Araneidae; genus Argiope; species Argiope trifasciata. The sequence continues at coordinate 2,440,109 of JAPMOQ010029703.1, read as the reverse complement.
ATGGATGCCTGACGGAGAAATCTGACTTTCTATACAAAAGGATGGTTTAAATTATTGGACTTTGACGGGTTGTATTGTGATGTCACGCCTAAGTGAAGGTTGAATTCCGCCAAGGATCAAACTCGCGCGTGACCTAACGATTTGCAATGTACTTCTGCTCAAAAGTTATCCTCTGTACAAAAGTTATCACCTATGTTTAGTGGCTGTTACTGTCTTATTAAAATATCACCACAATACTCCCCTAAAAGAACTGGACGAATATAAACCCAGCATAATATAAGGCTATAAGAGCAGGTTGAGTTTAAGAAATCAGACAAGGGATTTAAGTACGTTGTTTTACTTATTTAATGAGAATCTTGCACCAATACATCCTAATTTGATAAATTTAAATATAGCTTTTAATTTTCTATACTTATAATAAAGCTCAATGTGTGTGTGTGTGTGTTGGCGCTCCACAGACCAGACCGTTGGACCTACAGCTACCAAATTTGGTACATGTATACCTTGGAGGTCGGGAATGTGCATCTCGGAGCCCTTTTTTCGAATTTTTAATTAGAATTTGAATTAATTAAAATTTAAGCGAAATTTCGACGTTTTTCCGCTATAACTTCCGAAAATATTATCGCACAAACATGATTTTTACATCAATTTAAAGATTAAAAAATTAGCTTTCTAATAGCACCAATGTTATAATATATAACTTAAGGCTTCTATTTTTAACGAATTTTTAAAGAAATATTTTGACCATGTTTTTTTGAGCACGTGACTGGAAAAAATAAAAGAAAACAATGCCGGCAATTCAAATAATAATAAAAAAAAAACTATAATCGTAAATCAAGTCTAAAGAATGATACTTTTTACACGTGACTGGATAAAATAAAAGAAACATAAAATGTGATATTTTCTAAAAAAATAAATGCAACGCAAAGGTCTCTATAATCGTTTGCAATATCTAAATCATTAATTCAACAAATCTTCTTTATTTATGGTAAACCTGATTGAATTTAGACAGGATATGCACTGAAATCTGGACTTAATGGCATATTTATGTAATCGTTTGCAATATCTGTATCATTAATTCAATAATTTTTTTTCCATTATAAAATGTGATAGTTTCTAAAAAAATAAATGCAAAACCAAGGTATCTATAATCGTTTGTAACATCTAAATCTTTATTCAATATTTTTTTTCCCCTTTTTCGCTAAAAAAACATATTTATTATTTTTAAAAAACTTATTTAATATTTTGGCAGCATCACGGAAAAAAATATTTTTAATTTCAGGCTAATCAATGCCCGGATTTACTTCAATGCTAATGAATATGTGACTTAATTGAAAATTTTAGAACGCTTTACTCATGGCGAATCAGCTGGTCGCCAAAGGCGGCTAGTATTTAATAAGAGAGAGAAAGAAATAATAACTATTGCAACCGTAATTGTTTCCTCGGCCCTCTATCGGCCGTTGCCATGAATAATCAGTCCATGTCTTGGAAGCGAGTGTAAAACATGATGCAATCCCCGAGTATTATTTTAATGCATTATGTCAAATATAAGATGTTTTTGTCCTAAATAGTTTTGTCCCCGTGTAAATCACGTCCTTTAATGTCATTAAATGTATTTTTAACTAAATTGGCATGATTTATTGATTTTAATAGTCTACCCTGATAGAATTAAAGCTTTGGCGCTCTTTCGGTCACAATAATTTGGCGCCCAACGTGGGGCGAATTTTTATTTCGAAAAAAGAAAGCTTGTTACAATCAGAACTCTTTCCGTATAAGAATTTTCACAAACACGCACAATTTTTGTTTCTCCATTTATGAAAGAAAAGGATCAGTGCTACGATGTCAAAAAAGAAAGCATTCTTACATTTGAGGGATTAATTCATATTCAATTAATAATAATTGGAAAATCAATCAAATAATGGCGATCAGCTCGCTTTTAGGATGAATCGGAAATTATTTATAAAAATGAAAGAAAAATCTGATTTGAAATTCAATTTAAAAAACTGTTGTTGTTACTTATGGCCCTTTAGCAGACCGCTGATAGATCTGTTAGTGATTTAAGCTCTACTGAGCGTCTCGTTTTTTTTCCAGTCGCACCAACTAGGGCCAAGCGTGTGACTTAGCTACTTGCACACCCCCTTTTTTAAAGAGGGCTCATTCACAAACCTCGCAGATAGAACACGGAAGAAGAGCAACCATGCTGGGACCCGGGACAACCAGATCATGGTTAAGACAAATTACCCTTTTGCCAGGATGGCGGCAGTTTGAGGCCTTATCACACGGTGAAATTTCGTCAGCACTTTTCCGTTTCTACCTTCAGAAACCGGTCAAGCAAGTTTCATAATCAGCAACTTTTTCTAACCAGCTCGAAAATGTCTTCGGAAATATTGTCCGCAAACGAAATTCAACCAATCATGTGAAACTTTGAAGTGACGCCACTTTCTTTGTCGTTTGCTGACGGAAAGTACCTATGATATTTTGCCGTGTGATAAGGCCTTTAGATAAGACATGTTTCTTTTAACCGATGGAAAATTATTAAATGTATGCTCCGAACGGATTCTAGGAGCAAGAGATTGTAAAATCATAAAACAATGCACAAAAGTGACATCTTTCTGGTCATTTCTTTCATTTATTCACCATTATTTAATTCTCTTTTTATCGTAGATAATATAATTATAGTTTTATCTTTATTTTTGCATCTCGAGATTTCAGCCTTTGTGCTTTTTTTTTTTTTTTTTTGTAGTTGAATTAGCAAAACAATAATTTCCTGCCCTCTTAGATTCTACGAGGTATTATTTAATTCTCATTAACACTAAATTTTGTAAAAACTTTTTTTAGATCCCCTTGTTGAATACGAAATATAATTACAAAAGTTTTAACAAACGTTGGCATTTGCTCAGTTTTTCATCTGTAACCTGTAGTGTTCAAAGAAAAGAACTTTATAGCAATTAAATTTGTATCATTAAAATCTAATTAATTGACATGTTTTTTTTCCTTTGTTTGTTATTCTTTCGTATATGCATTTGTTTTTTAGATTATGTATAAACTATTTTCGTGCATTAAGTTTCATAAAATTTAAAATTAAAATGCACGAAAATCATTCATTTTTTTTTTTTTTCAAAATCAATTTTAAACACAATTTGTCATGACACTTTTTATCATCATGAAAAAATTCACGCTAATTTTATTATTTATTATTTAAAGTAAGATAAGCTGGCATCCTGGAATAGGGTACCGTGTCTTCCCCGTGATCTGGGCGTCCCGGGTTCGAGTCCCGGTTCTATCTGTGAGATGCGTGAATGAGCCAACCTGTAAAAAGAGGTTGTGCAAGCGAATGTCTGTGTCATCTTCATATGAGCTAGAAGTCAGACTTCTGCCCTCTGGGTGCTCAGGGGTTTTTTACCCTCAGAAGCTACTGAAACCTCTTTTCGTGGAAACACTGGCACGACATCATCATGAAAGTAAGATAAAATTGTGCTTTCCTTTCCTTTCTCATCTTCATAATTTTAAGATGAGATTTTTATTTCCTGGCTGTTGTTTTATCCCTTAGCATGCACAATTATAAATTATCATTCGTTAAAAGGCTTAGAAAAAGACAATGAAAGTGTTTTCTTGAACTCTGTCTGTATGGGTAATTTAAAATCAGCCATGCATTTAAAATAACTTTCTGGTCAACAAGTTTGAGGCCAAAGACGGCTAATTAATTATAAAATTAGAAATAAAAGATAAAACAAAAGATAGACCATGGCGATCAATACATGAACTACTCATCAGATCATAAAATCTAAAAAGACTGCTGGAAGGTACACATCCTTATCTGCAAACAGTATCGAACAATTAATTCTTTCGGACATTATTCTAGACGTACGCACGGGACGGAGTGTACCCGAAAGACTCATCCCGCAGGATGTGGTTTTTGCTTCGCTGAACCTAACAGAAAAAAAAATGATAAAAAATAAAGTTCTAATGTCTCCACTTTTGTTATTTATTAGTTTATTTATAGTAGGAGCACATTCTTCCTCTGAAAAATCATATTTTCTTATCAAAATAAACCGAAAATAAGACTTTCCATAATAAGAAGAGAAATTCACCAGAACCCTAAAGCTACCCAAAATAAACGGTACTAGCAGTAAAACGCTAAACGACTAATTACGACTACGCAGCAATAACAAAAGAAGAAGAATGAATTCAGAGCGAAATCAGAAACGCAAATAATGCTGTCAAACGGAATGTTACACGATCCAGCTCTGTGTATTTACTCTCTTACTCCTCTCCCCTGTAATGGTTGATGAGTGAAATACCAAACGCTGAATATGAGCAAACTAAAAGTCAGGATGCTAAAAATATATTTATTTCAAAAGTAATGGGCACAGGGAGCCATCTAGTGGTTTTAAAAATTGTTCCAGTTTAGAATGCATACTGTAACATTCCCCGTCCCCATTAGTGATAAAATATTTCCGCCAGCTGTGTTGCCTTTGTGTTTACTAGACATCTTGAGGTAACCAGATGTTGCAAATGGTCTCCTTTCGGGACCTGAGGCATCTATAGCTGAAAGAACACACGTGGAAATTCCTCTTCCAGAAGGCAGTGATAGTGCTTTCAGAGACGATGAAACATCCAAACATCTGGATGTCAAATTTCCCTATTGTAAGCGGATCCCATGTTTCATATTTTTCGGAGCGCCTTAATTACCTTCCAACGACAGACTGGCGCCACTGAAAGGGCCCTTTTGCTGGACATGATTGACCGGAAGAGAGGACCAGTAGTCATTGAGGAAGAGGAGGCTGAGACTGTCGCTGAGATAAAATACGCAGAGTGTTTTGGAAAGAGAAAAGAGTTTCTGGGAAACTGCTGGAGTACGCCCACGAATCCGGGAGATTTGGATCACCGCCTGAAATGATCGCTGACTGACCAACCCCGTGAATTCCGTGCAAAGGGTTTGCAGTAATATAAGTTGACAACAGGATGAATGCACAATGGCACATAAAAAGTTTTTAGAGGAATTAGACAGAATTATCAAATACCTGCGAAACAATCAAAACTGATTTGGTGGAGCCATGATTTAGTTAGTAGGAGATTTTTGTCAAAAATTGCCAGCGGATGAGCTCAATACATAATAAAAATTCTCATTTTGTGGAAAAACTAAAGGTACTAAATTTAAGCAAGAAAATACCCTTCGAATAACTAAATCATTGATCTGGAGAAATATTTTCTAAACAACTCATTGACATTGGTAATGGCAAGATCCCTTTAGACATTTCGACTGACTGCAATACATTTCCTGTTAATTTTTGTCAGTTTAAGAATCAAAAACCGATCTCATTCAAAAGGTATTCCCAAATGTCGCACAAAATTACATGGATCATTTTTGGTTGAGCGAACGAGCTATATCAGCTGCCAAAAACACGGATGTAAATGAAATAAATTTCAAAATTCGAAATGAAATAGCCGGTAAGTTAAAGACATATAAATCAGATGATGTCGTCAACTATCCACCAGAATTCTTGAACTCTCTGGATTTGCCACGATTGCTTCCTCATAATCTTCAATTAAAAATAGGATTTGAGATCATAATGTAGCGAAATGTCAATCAACCACGTCTGTGTAACAGCACATGGCTAGCAGTAAAAAAGTACTGAACAATGTGATCGAAGTAACCATTCTTAAGGGAAAATATAAGGGAGAAGATGTTTTGATACTCTGCATCCCAATGGTACTAACTGACGCATCATTTGAATTCAAATGGCTGTAATTTCCAGTGCGGCTTGCTTTCGCTATAACCATAAATAAATTCCAGGGTCAATCATTCAGTGCTTATGGCATCAATATCGAAAAAACATGCTTCTCTTATGAACAGTTGTATGTTGCCTATTCGCTCGTTTGAAAACCGTCATCTTTATTTATTTACAAGCCAGGTAATCAAACAAAAAATATTGTGCATAAAGCATTACAATAAAAAATATCGGCACATTATTACTGAAGTGTTCGAAAGAGAAAACTTATTTTTGTAAGTAATCGTCGTTTGCAATTGAGACATTAAATTAATAAATTAAAGTGATCAATTTGAAATTCGTTTTATTTATTTATTTTTTCTAATGGATTGCGCATCACTTATAATTTTTCATATGATGAAATCTGTCGGGACAGCTAGTCTATTTACAAGTATTTAAACTTAATGTTTAAATGTATCATACATATTCTCTAATATTCTTATATGAAATCCTTGGGATGAATATAATAAAAAAGGCCATGGAAAATGGTTAAAAAAATTGCTAATATTTATAAATGGTTCATGTTATCGCAAATGACATATATATATATATATATAATTTGAAGACCAGACTCATTTTCTTAGTTTTGTTTGAGCCTGAGTTAAATTAAAAAATATATTTAGCAGAATATACTGATTATTTCTTTTGAAATATGTACAACTCAAGTAATAATCATCAAAGGAAAGAAAATTCTATTACAAAATTTGACAATATTTTTATACCTCTTCAGCAATGGATTATATATTTAGCTGATAGATAAAATTCTGGTGAAAATTGGTAAGGTCTTATGGTGATATCTTAATAAGTCAATAAGAGCCCCAAAACATAGGTGATCACTTTTGTATATAGGATATGTTACGTGGCTGCAAATGGTAAGGTTGCGAGTTCGATCCTTGGCTGAATTCAGTCTTCACATAGACGCGAAACCACAATATAATCCGTCACATTGGTGACTTCGGACAATGTACACTCTCTTCGGTTATCATAACGCTTGGCGATACCGAAACACTCGATTCGCTTGCCATAACGCCTGGCGCTACCTAAACACTCTATTCACTTGCTATAACGCTTGGCGCTACTGAAACATTATTCTCGCTCGCCGTAACGCTTAGCATTATAAAATCGCTCTTCTCTTCGCAGACTTAAGACGGCAAGTAGGCAGTGCATCGTAGAAAGGCTGAAAAATACTGTTCAGCTCATAGCAACAACTACCAGCCTGATTATAGTATTTTTTCTTCCTACGCATGAGTTTGTAGAATTCAAATTTTTTTTTGTTGTTTTTTTTTTTGGCGTGAAAAAATTAGTCATTTAATCGTAGATTAATTCTAAAATTCTTTTTTTTTTTTTTTTTTGCTGTTTCTGATGCAAGGCTGTTTTTTTTTTTATCTTTTCCCTTTCTTTCCTATAGTTTTCTAAATTTAGGTATACCAGTCTTTTTATTTTACCTTGTTTCTTTGTGTAAATATCCAGAATTTTAATAAGATGTAGTGAAAAAATATCAAGGAAGCCAAACCGGCAATTTTCAATCAAGCGTGGAATGCTTTAATCAGTCCCTTTCTACGTATACGCTGCCTACTTACCGTCTTATAACTGGCCGTGTGTAAACCCGGCATTAATTTTTATTGTTATTTTCAATGTACAAGCCGATGCATCCACTTACTCTCGAGTTAACTTATTTACAGCATGGAAACTCAAAACAAGATACTAGTTAATATACTTAAAAAGATTCCGATGTTGGTATAAAAAAAATTTATTAGATCACAAATCTGAAACTTCTAAACTCAATTGAATATCAATTTCTCGTGCTTTAGTAAAGCTAACAAAATAAAGTGTAATGAGTTAATACGCAATAAAAAGCTTACTTTATAGTATTTACACCGTTTTATATATATATATATTTACACCGTTTTAAAATTTATGGTGACATTTTCTGTAAATTTCCTTGAATATCAAGAACATATGAAGGATGGACTATTTATAAATCTAGTTAATGCAACCTTCTGGACAGTTTGCTGAGACAGCTATCGGAGTATGTGGACAGATTCTTACTTTTTTATCAATAATTCTTGCTATCATTACTTTGCCATTTTCACTCTTTTTTTGCATCATCGTTGTACCAGAATACGAAAGAATCGTTATTTTCCGTCTGGGTCGCTTATTGGGTGGTCAAGCTAAAGGGCCTGGCCTTTGCTTTGTTTTGCCATGTGTTGAAAGCTATTCTAAAGTAGATTTAAGGACTATGACTTTTAACGTACCTTCGCAAGAAGTGCTCATAAAAGAATCTGTAACTCTTCAGGTGGATGCTGTGATTTACTATCGTGTGAAAAACGCAACTGCATCGGTGGTTAATGTGATGGATGCGAATTACAGTACTCAGCTTCTTGCTCAAACAACTCTACGAAGCATACTTGGAGAACGCCACTTAGAGGACATCGTTGCAGAGCGCCAGAAAATTGCTCAAGAAATGAAAGACTCCCTCAATGTAACTACCGAAACCTGGGGAATAAAAGTTGAACAAGTTGAGATAAAAGACGTTCGTTTGCCAGAAAAACTGCAAAGAGCAATGGCAGCTGAAGCCGAGGCCACTCGAGGTGCAAAGGCGAAAGTCATAACTGCAGAGGGCGAGAAAAAAGCTTCAAGTGCGTTGAAGGAAGCCGCTGAAACTATTGCCGAGTCTCCAGCAGCTCTTCAGCTTCGATATCTCCAGACATTAAGTTATATTTCATCAGAAAGAAGTTCCACCATTCTCTTTCCAATCCCAATCGATTTTTGTAGCCAATTCTTGGCGTCTCATTTGATCAATAAAAACCAATGAAACAAATGTGTAGCTGCATCTAAGTTTATTGAAAAATTGGTGGTAGTGAAAAGTAATTATAATCTCTATCATTCGATTAATTTTTTGTCAGAAAATTAAGAGCATTATGTAACTCAAATATTAACAACCAAAACATTAATTAAAGGTTTGATACATCAATTATTTCCTAGACCTCTCCTAATGATTTTAAAGTAAAATAAAGTTTGATAAGACCCATTTTAAATACATGATATTTTATATATTTGAAATAATAAAGGAAATCAAAAATCATACAGAAACCCAATCGAAACCACTGGTTGCATTTTGACAATTCTTGTTTCATATGAAACCTATAGAATATCATAAAGGTTTGAATACCTTCCTGTATTTTTATCCATTTTAGACAGAAACCGAAAAAATTCTAAATTCCTGCACATTTTTGTTGGGATAAATCAACAGTAGGGTTTTGTAAGACACAATTACTGTATCATGTTTGAAAATTTTAATTTCATATGAAAGCTCAAGTTTTTTAGCCACCCAAAACAGAACGGTCACCCTCTACATAATTCCCCAATCAGAATCAAATCACGTTTAAAAACTTTTGTATCAAATAAATTCTTCCTACCAAGAGATAGTCATCGAAAGCCGTATTCTTCTTCATTTGTTCGTGATTTAATAGCTCAAGAGCCTGTTTGGTCATTCTGCGCCAAGTAAGCGGTAAAATCAGAGATTATAATAGAACTTTGAAAGCAAAAGAAAAGGTATTAATATAATAATCTTGCAAAATATGATGAAGAAAAAATAAATACATGGAAATGTTTTCTAAAGCGTTAATAGCTGAAATTGAAAGATTATAGCAAAATAATGAAGCAGTGTACTTCAGGTAAAAATGTTAAATCCAAGTATAAAAACAAATAGTTTTTGAAGTTGAAAACATTTGATTGATATCACCAAGTCCAGCAAAGTTTATGACAATGTTCGAAAAAAACCAATACGTTGAGAGTTAAAAGCAGAACATACAATTAAAATATGGTTGATGATCAAATAACCTATCAGGAAAGACTCACTGGTTCTCTCTCACTATACATGAGATGCCTATGAGTGTAGCGAATATGTTCAATATGGAGAAGTGGCAGCTTGACATATATCGCATGTATAGGAAAAAAATGGTAGGTTTGATAGAGGGTAACGCATGGTGGATATGCAGATTTCATACCTCTTACCAAGAAGAAAATGTGACAAGAGATTGCCACCTTAACAGCACGAAACAGAAGGCCGAGTCGAGAGAAATTCTAAGATAAAAGTTTGAGAGAATATTTATCCTCAACATGGCCGATTTGCCTATTTGACGGTTTCTTTACCTTGAGATAGGAAAACTCGACAGAATGCTTGATAATGTTCATGAAAAAATTTATCTCTACTGCTGATGAAAATAAATATTTTTCAGTTTTGCATTGTGTTTATAGCTGCTCTACAGAACAAATGATTTTAAAATATCCGACCAGATTCAGAAGGGATTTTTCAAAAAACAAAAATGTTTTTATATATTTTTATTAATACAAAGATAAAAAATTAAAATTAATAAAGCGAATTTTTATTATTATTAATTTTAACCTAGTTGGAAACGTTAACTACAAATACCAAATTTGGTACATATATTGTAGAAAATGGAAATAACTTTCTAGGAGAAATTGCTCTCGAAATTCTATTTAATGGAAAACTAAAAGTGTTGCCGTTTATGCTGCAATAACTTACATAAATATTACAGCACAAAAAGGATTTTTACAGCATCTCAAATTTAAATATATCTTCTCAATAATTTTAACTTTCTTGCTGTAGTGTTTTTTTTCTTTCTATTTTTAAATATTTTTTAAGTGTAGTTTAGAAAAATATACACCATTGTAGAAATGAACAATCAATCATTTTCACTATCCTACTAATATTCCAACTTGTTCCTCCCCATTTTTGGAGACCCAGATATGAAGTTCAGACTTATTTTTTTTATATTGAATAATTCTTTGCACAAGATTTGTTTTTAATAGAATAATTGAAATTTTGTTGTAATTATAATTAAAACTTCTGAATAAAAGAAATGTTAAATATTTTTAAATTGTGCTGGGAAATTTTTTTGTCCCATTTGCTCTTGCATCGCGATGTAAATCGATGCATCATTGTGCAAATTGTAATCCCCGCCACCACACACAACGTTAACATAAACTGCACAATAATACAATAGTGGCTTTTATAGCAAATGTGTATAGCTACCAAAGCCAAAGTTAATCTGTTGAAATGAAATCAATAGCATTTTCAATTAAATAGCCCCCATAAATACTTTTATTCAATTGAATTATCTATAATCGCATTAACAAATTTCTTCTTAAGACATTCCAAAGATACCGAAATATTATTCTCTGGACAGAAAAATGCACATTAAAAATTATGAAATACTGTAAATGAGCTTTTCTTTATTTTATTTTATAGTATAATAATTAAACATGAAGCAAATCAGAATTTGTCAATTCTCTACATGGAAATAGCAATCACCGTGTCCCTGTGATTTTAATTACAAAATCTTCTCAGTTTGTTGAAATGAAGTTGATAAAATTATTAAGCTAAAGTTAGTTATTAATTTAAAATTATTAAGTTAAAGTTTAAAAGTTTTCATATTAAAGTGGCGAAGAAGTTTGAAAAAAGAGAAAAGCCAAGTCAGACGTAATTATACGATCAGAGTTTAGACTTACCAAATCCATTTGCAGTAATTCACATAAGCTTCAAATTAAGACATTAACACATTTAAATGACATAATAAAGAAATTGACAAAGCAACAATATTACTTCATGAGAGGCCAAAGAGAAGTAAATGGAAATACTTCGTAAAATGCTCCCAAATGAAAGTACAAATTTTTGCTGCCATATTTGCAGACTGGTATAAATTTTCAGTACTTAATAATAATCACATATCATTGGAAAACATGGAAAAATTTAAGCTAGGAAAGAATTTATTAGTATGGAATCTTTGGTGATTAATTCGTAACGATTTACAATTCGTATGCCAACAATGTCAGGAGCATTCGGATCAATACACTGTTATGTTAGGTTAGGTTAGTATTTGGAAAGTTATTATATTTACGCATATATGATAAATGACATAGTCAGAACATTTAAGGTACAGGCTATAGTAATTAGTGTAATTATTTTTTTAATAAAATTAGTCCAAAAGTTTTTACATTCATGTATATGTTGTACAAAGAACATACAATAATCATAAAAAAAACTCCAGATTTTGACGAATCTCCACATTTTAAACTTATCCAAGTTCAAAATACACATTTTTGAAAAATATCTGTCTGTTTGCTTGCCTATCTGTGCAAAGATGATTTAAAACGGCTTTGATATCGACTGATAAAAATCTGGTATACAATCTTTATAAGATATTTGTTGAGTTCAAACAAGTTTTCAGCAATATCCACTCAATGGAAGAAGTTTTTGGACTCAACAAAATTTGATTCTTAGGATTAGGATGAAACTTACTCATAATTGATTAAATTAATAGCAAAAACAATGTTGTTTACATTTTATATAATTGTATATAGTATTTAAATATTAGTAACTAAAAACATCTATCAAAACTAATTGCTTTAAAAATAATTAGAAAGACTTTGTTAGCAGATTTTTTTTCTTTCATTTAATCTGTCTCTTTCCTCCACTTCAAAGTAAACTAAGTAATTGGAATCACATTGTAAGTCAATTCATTTTCTTGATAATACATTTTTAAAAAATAATATTACTCACAAACTTATTTGCAATCCTTATAAATGACATATTTAAAGCATTCAACATATTCAAAAGATATATCCAATGTAATTAATTTTTTCACAATGCAATACACAAGACAATTCCAATGGAAAACATTTTGCATGAAAAGAAATATAAACATAGACCAAAAAGAAAAGTTAATAAATTCCTTAAAAGATGAAAAAATATATTCTTTTGAAAATATTTTGCAAGTTAATTATTTTATAACCAGGCCCTAAACAATTCAAAAGTAAAACACTTATTGACATTATATTTTTGTATATTTAATTCTGTGAATTAAATATAACAAAATCTTATATTTAATTCTCACAATTCGTTATATTCCCAATCCTTTATCTTTTTATTATAAGATTCATACTTTTTATTTAGTTTACTATGCATAGTTTAACTGTTTATTAGCAAAAAAATGAAAAGAAGTTTCAAACATAGTTTATATGTTTATACAATTTATTTTATTAGAATTAACATCAATGCATAAACAATAATAAAATGCATACAGGCAAAAAAATTTAGTGTGTATATTTAAAAAAAAGAAAAGAAAAAATTTAGATAGCAAACTTTTATTTACAAAAATATTATGTACAGGAATAAATTAATTTTATTATTCATAACCTTCATCCACATTATCATCATCTTCATCCAAATAGGATTCTCCATTATCAAAATAACTGAGAGCATAATCAGTTTCCTGGAAAAAATTTAAATTAATTAGCATAAGTGTCCCAATGAATCATGGTTATAAGTAACTACGTATAATCTTACCTTTTTTATAAACTTAGTTAAGAATTCTGCAGAATTCTTAAGAACCTTACATTTCTGGACAAAATCTCAAATCAAATGGCAAATTTCATAGCTAAATATTCTATATTAAAATTTAGATAAGTTTTACAGTTGATACAAAACTGCTTTAAAATATGTCTCTTTGACATTTAAATCATAATTCTATTGAAGTTACTGGGAGCACTAATTAGACATGAAAATGTTTGTGTTAAATTCTTTCAGATTTTTTAAATAAATAATTTTAAAAATCAGTAAAACTTAATTTTTAAAAATTAGTTTAAAAAATCAGTAAAACATTGAAATTTGTTAAATAATCACTATTTCAAATATAGTTTATTTTATTAACAACCTTTATATATATTTTCAATTAATGTTTTGATTCTCAAGATTGCATTATTTCTTTTAGTATGTAAATGAAATAACAGAAATTAAGGCATAAAAAGACCTGATTAAAAATCATTACTAAAAGAGCAATTTAATGTAATAGTAAATATATATATATATATATATATATATATATATATATATATATAAAAGAAGAAATCAAGTCTATACCTAGTCTAATTGCTTCCACTATACAAATGCCCATTGAGTACTTTTAAGCTGTTGCAACATTAGGTGAAAACAGCTTATGATTAACATTTGAAATGAAGTTTTACTGACATAAAAATAGCATGAACAATAAAAAAAAAAAAACATTTCACCTGTAATTTTTTTAAATATATGACTTATACACAAAAACACATCAATTGAAAAATTATGCATTCACTTATATTATTTTAAAAATGTTTCCAAGTGAAGTGAAATAATATACTAAACAAATCTAGTAACAAATACATTACTTACTAGCATCAGCTTACAATTGGAAACAAATTCATTTACATATGTTAAATATTTGGAAAGATGTACAGATAAAGAAAGAAGTTAAGTTGATAAATAAAAAATATTTTAATTTAAATATTTATGAACATGTTAAATCTTCTTAACAAACTGTGTTTAACACAACATACAGATAATAAATAAAACTGAAACAATTTTTAATAAAATAATGCTAACATCAGGAAAAATTTAAACTTTACAAATTTTTTTCAGCATTTGTTCTCAGTTAATTGATTTATAAATAAACATATGCTATTTTTTGTAAAATATCATTTTTAATAATTGCAAGATTTGTAGCATTTTTTTTTTTTATTGCATAAAAGATCTGAGGCAATTTTCAATTATTTTCAGTTTTGAAAATAATCTATCTGCTGCAGCAAGTTGAGAACATGATTATTAATAAAATAAACATTTGGGTAGAAGTGAGTTGTAGGCAACAATACACTTTAGAGTTTCAATTGGCAATAATTTCTTCAAAAATTTGCCAAAACATAATTAATAAATTCTATAATATTTACAAGTTTTAATTTTTATCAATCTGTTCCTTTTTCAAGATTTTGATATAAACTGAGAAATTTTGTTCAGAGAATTTTTTAAAATCAGGAATGTTCCAAAAGAATTGAAAAACTTCTCAATGAGAAGACAGAAGATCAAATCCTTCACTTAAAGATGATATTGTAGCATTAAAAATTCTTAAAAAAAAAATACTTTCTTCCTTTTATCTGGGTTGATCTTCATATAAACATTTTCTTTGGTGTCTTAAAAAAAATTTTTTTTTAGGTTTTTAAAACTTGTAAAATAACTAAGGAAAATTTAGTTTTCAGCTACCCAAGAACATAGCATTGAAACCTTCATCAAATATATATTCTTTCAGCAAGCAATTTATTTATTTATTTCATAATTGCAACAATACAGACCACTTGTTTTGATTATTAGAATTTCACTGCCATCATAGATATAAAGAAATGTTAAACTAGGTGTTTTTAGGTGTTAAACTAAGGATTTGTTTCCCATTCGTATGTGGAATTTAACAGGCAGAATTTGGCCTATTTTTAACCAAGTGATTATGAATTGTTTGAGGTCGTACATGCTAATAGTACAGGCCTATAACTAACAATTTAACCAGTTATGTGTATCAATCCAAATCCATATTTCAATGCAGTTAAAGTATATATATATATAAATAAATTAATTAATAAAAAAATGAAATCTTCAATGCTTTATTATGATTTTTTGAAAAATTTACTGTGCAGCAATTTATATTTCATTCAATATGTATATGAATGACTTGAAGAACTTTAAAAACAAAAATTCTTCAATTAACTAGTTAAATTTGTAACAGTATTGTAAAATGCTACATATGAGTGCTGTTTGGAAATAATCTGAGGATGAGCAAATGATGCACAAAAGTATGGTTAATAGAAAAATTGAAATATGAGTTTTCTATACAAAGTACTTCAAACATTTGAAATGAAGATTGTTAGCTCATTATTGCTTTATGTACAACTCAAACAGTTTCCACTACGATAAGTAAAGCTTTTATCTACTGTTGGAGCAAGTTTGAAAATATAATTATATTACTTTTGCATTTGTAAATTTTTATACCAATCACCATTAATTAAAAAAAATCAATCATTATTGAAAGAACAATTTAAAGATTTAAAAAAATACAGATTTTGTCTTTTAAAGAAGCCAAAGAAAAACAGCTTCAAAATTAATATCACCTCTTCTACTTCCTCTTCATTTTCTTCCAAACCTTCTTCGCCTTCCTCTTCTTTTTCTTCTTCTTCCTCTACATCACCTGCTTGTTCTTTAGCTTCAAGCACCTATCCAAAAGAAGAAAAAATACTCAATACATTAAAACATTATGTTTTTTATAATATACAGTTAAAGCTTTTAAATAATTTGTTTTCCAACTATAAGTCTATAAATACACCTTTTTAAATTAAATTAAATGATATATATTTGCATTTGCAGGAATTACCAAATAATTCATAATACAATGTGATTAACATTAATAATGAATGAATTTCAATAAATTTTTCTTATAAATTTAAAATTACGTGATTTATTAATGAAACTTTGGTAAAACTTCTAATAAGAATGAAAATTCTAATAATAAAACTTCTATGGATTTATATTTCTATGTAATAAAATGCTTTCATTGTTATCTGATTTACAAACTCAGTGACTTATAAGTCAGAAATGATGTAAAAATCAGACATAAATTAGTTTCTAAAAATGAACTTTAAATTTGAAAAATGATCTATTTGTTACAATAATAATAATAAAAAGTTATTTTTCAGCAGATATAATAATTATCTATAGTAATTCTTAATAAATATTTTAAAGTAATAAAGATTTAAAATAATCAATTTTTAAAAAATAAAACTGTTTTCAATATTGCTGATTAAAAAAAAGCATTGAAATAATAACAGTAAATACTAACAAACTCCAATTAATACTAACAAAACAAACTCCGATTCTCAAAATATTATCTCTTACCTCTAATTTTTCAACAATAGCAACCTCCTTCTTTTTAACTTTTGCAACCTTCTTTTTTTTCTTTGGTGGTTGCTCGAATAATTCTTTTGGGAAAAGTTTCCTATCTAAATGAGAAAGAAATATATTGTTTGTATAAAACAAATCTTTATAAATCATGATCATTTATAAAGAAATGTGCTATGTTTCATAATATAATGATTCAAATATAATTATCATTTTAAAATAAGAGAATGTATTCAAATTCTTAAAACAGAGATAAACAATAATTTTTTTAAAATATTAATCCAACTAATAAAATTTTTATTGAAAAACATTTGATGAATCTTGATAGTTTGATTATAAATTGAATCTGTATGTTTTTATGAATTTAAAAGTGTTAAACTTTTGATCAGTTTATGAGAAGTAAATATATCCTTGATATCCTGTAATACTTACAAGATATCATGTGCCTAAAAATTGTTACTTTCTTAGAGCCATAGATAATAAATTTTAAGATGCATTTGATAAGCTATAAACGGATGCCAAATAATAATTTACACAAAAACTCTACAACAGGAATAATAGGATCTACGTTAGACACAGGAAGGATATTTCAAATCTATAATATAAAAATGAATCGCAAAATGTGTTGGTAAGCGCATAACTCAACAACGCCTGGACCAATTTGGCCAAATCTTTTTTTAAAATGTTCGTTGAAGTTCAAGGATGGTTTTTACGGCGAGAAAAATTAGAATTATTGCTTGAAAAACCCTAAAAATAGCCCTTTTCTTTTTCCCATACAAATGATTTGTAACTAAAACGTAGTCAATTTGAGATTTATTGCTATGGTATAAAGTAATAATGTCGCGTTCCGAAACTCGCGTTTCTTTTGTATTAGTTTCGGCACGCGAGATAAAATGCATCAGTTTCCACGTTATTACATCAGTAAAACAAAAATCGCGTTACCAACAGTGTTTTGTTATTTTTAATATCCAAATTTTAAATAAATAAAACAATTCGTACGGCTTAAAAGGATTTGACTTCAAGTCATATCAAATTAAAAAAAAAAAAAAAAAGTTGTCTGTTACCTAATCTACTGAGTTTGCTTTTGTGAACTGATACACGAA
>JAPMOQ010029703.1:2394958-2422448 GCA_026543055.1 Argiope trifasciata | reverse complement strand
ATGCTACAAACCAAGCTAATTACCGATCTAATCGTACTGCACAAGAACGTGACGACGGAAATGAACGTGAAAGAATTCGGATATCACAAAAGCGTGAAGCGCGAGCGCGACATTCAACTAATAATCGAGAAAGTTTGAATCGAGCTGCTTTCAGTTACGATGTGTCAATTGACTACAGTAACTACCAATGTGTTGTTATTGGTTCTATGAACTCGGTTTGCTCACACTGTAAGGCATTAAAATACAAAAACGAAGCCAATGGATTGTGTTGCGCAAATGGTAAAGTGAAATTGATACCATTGGATCCACCACCAGAACCATTGTACTCATTGGTTTCAGGAATAGGAACAGATTCTATACACTTTTTGACACATATCCAACAATATAACAATTGCTTTCAAATGACTTCATTTGGGGCAACAAATGTAGTTCGGGAAAATTTTATGCCAACTTTCAAAGTATGTATTATAGCAGTTACTCATAATTATTTTAGCGAACAAAATTTTCTGTCACCAAAGTTAAGATGTGTCAATAATCTTCAATTTCTTAATCACTTATATATCACTTAGTCATTATATTATATGGTGATTCAGTTTCAGTGACACTTTTATTATATTTTATATTTGATAGATATTAGTTAAAACTAAATATATACTTTTTAAGATCAAATATTATTTAAGTTTGATCACTGACACTCCATTAATTTATACCACACCATAATATTTTTTTTTTTATTTACAGATACAAGGGCAAATATATCACAGAGCAGGTTCGCTGTTACCAGTGTCAGATAGCGACAACAAATTCCTGCAAATTTATTTTATGGGCAATTCACCACAAGAAATTGATCTGCGTTGTGCACATAACAATTTAGTAAAGAGGTCTATTGTAGAACAATTACAAACTTTATTTCATCAACACAATCAATTGATTATATTGTTTAAAACTGCCCTGGATCTGATGCCATCCGATAATCACAAAATTGTAATCAGAGCTGATAAAACACCTGCAGGTCAACATACAAGACGTTTTAATGCACCAACTATTGATGAAGTTGCTATCGTTGTAGTTGGAGAAAACTTAGAATCCCGTGATATTGTTTTACATCGTCGGAATGATCAATTACAACGTATAAAGGAAACACACCGCTCATATGATGCACTGCAATATCCCATTATATTTTGGCAAGGTGAAGATGGCTACGATTTCTCAATAAAAATGATAAATCCCATTACAGGTAACTAAAATATTAATTTAGCTATGGCGATAATATCTCAGTCATTATATTATGTATTTTAATTTTATATTTGAATGTTATTAAAACAAAATCTATTTACAGGTTCTGAAACCAACAAAAAAGTCAGTTCAATTAACTATTATTCATACCGCCTAATAATTCGGGAAAATGAAGATAATCACATATTGAAATGTCGGCGATTATATCACAAATATGTTGTTGACATGTATGTTAAAATTGAAACGGAGAGATTAACATTCATCAGGTTGAATCAAACCAAACTCCGATCTGAAGAGTATATTCACCTTCGAGATGCGATTAATACTGATGGAAATGCACAGAATGACGGTCGGATGACTATTCTTCCTGCAACATACATCGGAAGCCCTCGGCATATGCACGAATATGCTCAAGATGCCATGTCGTATGTTCGTCATTATGGTACAGCAGATTTGTTCATCACATTTACATGCAATCCGCAATGGATAGAAATCAAGCAGGAGTTATTCCCTGGGCAATCACCCATTGATCGTCATGATATTACAGCCAGAGTCTTTAGACAAAAGTTGAAATCTTTAATGGATTTCATCGTAAAACATAATGTGTTTGGTGAGACACGCTGCTGGATGTATTCTGTGGAGTGGCAGAAACGAGGATTGCCACATGCACACATTTTGATTTGGTTGGTTGAAAAGATAAGGCCAAATGAAGTTGATGCAGTGATATCAGCTGAAATCCCTAATGTACAAGTAGATCCTGGATTGCATGAGGTAGTTATCAAAAACATGATACATGGTCCATGTGGAAATCTTAATCAAAATTCACCGTGTATGATGGATGGTAAATGTTCAAAACGATATCCACGGACATTAATATCGGAAACAATTACTGGTAATGACGGTTATCCATTGTATCGTCGCAGATCGACAGCAGACAATGGAAAATCAACAATTGTCAAATTAAATCAACAAGATATTGAAATAGATAATCGTTGGATTGTTCCATATTCACCCATTTTATCAAAGACATTCAAAGCACACATCAACGTTGAATCTTGCCATTCAGTGAAATCTATTAAATACATTTGCAAATATGTAACCAAAGGGAGTGATATGGCTGTGATTGGAATTGGTGCAGAGAATTCCAATGATGAAGTTACCCAATACCAAATGGGCCGCTATGTCAGTAGTAATGAAGCAGTTTGGCGAATATTTTCTTTTCCTATTCATGAGAGACACCCTTCTGTTGTTCACTTAGCTGTGCATTTAGAAAATGGACAAAGAGTGTATTTTACAGCACAGAACGCAGTACAAAGAGCTGCTCAGCCACCATCTACTACATTAACCAGTTTTTTTGAGACATGCCAAAACGATGATTTCGCAAAAAGATTGCTATATTCTGAAATGCCAAAATATTATACCTGGAATCAATCCTCAAGGAGATTTATACGACGGAAACAAGGAAAACCAGTTCCAGGATATACAGATGTATATTCCACCGATGCGATTGGTCGAATTTATTCAGTACATCCAAGCAATGATGAATGTTTTTATTTACGACTGCTATTAGTCAATGTACGTGGCCCAACATCATTCCAACAGTTACGAACTGTTGACGGTGAATTGTGTGGATCCTACAGAGAAGCCTGTCAACGTTTGCAATTGCTTGAAAATGACGCTCATTGGGATCAAACTCTCAATGATGCTGTAATATCATCACACGCTCATCAAATACGAACATTGTTTTCTATAATCATATCTACATGCTTCCCATCAAACCCAATTGATTTGTGGATCAAGTACAAAGATTATATGTGTGATGATATTTTTTATCAAATACGGAAAAGAATGGGAAATCCAAATATACAAATCAGTGAAGAAATTTACAATGAAGCATTGATTTCAATTGAGGACATGTGCTTGATAATGTCAAACAAACTATTAATTCAATTAGGCCTGACCGCGCCCAATCGTCCAATGCATGACGCTTTTAACCAAGAGTTGCATCGAGAAAAAATGTATGATCTCAACGCTTTGAAAGAATTAATTCAAACAAATCTTCCACTGTTAAATGAACAACAGAAGTATGTATTTGAAACTCTTATGAAAGTAACAAATGATGAAACTGGAGGGATTTACTTCTTAGATGCACCTGGTGGTACAGGAAAAACTTTTTTGATTTCATTAATATTAGCAACAATTCGCTCACAAAATAAAATTGCACTTGCACTCGCTTCGTCGGGAATCGCAGCAACTTTGCTTGAAGGTGGTCGAACAGCCCATTCAGCACTAAAATTGCCATTAAATATGCAAAGCAATGAAACTCCAACCTGCAACGTTTCGAAGAACTCTGCAATGGCAAAGGTTTTGCAGCAATGTAAATTGATTGTTTGGGATGAATGCACGATGGCACATAAAAAATCTTTGGAGGCTTTAGACAGAACCTTAAAAGATCTACGGAGCAATAATAACCGATTTGGTGGTGCAATGATTTTATTAGCAGGAGATTTTCGTCAAACATTGCCAGTGATTCCACGATCAACGCCAGCTGATGAACTCAATGCATGTCTAAAGTCCTCCAATTTGTGGAAACATGTCAAAGTACTTCATTTAAGCAAGAATATGCGTGTCGAGTTGCAAAATGACCAATCTGGAAACATATTCTCTAAACAACTCATTGACATTGGTAATGGCAAATTTCCTATAGACATGTTGACTGGCTGTATTAACTTTCCTCAAAGTTTTTGTAAGTTAACTCGATCAAAAGATGAACTTATTCAGAAGGTGTTTCCAGATGTTTCTCAAAATTACAAATACCATGATTGGTTGAGCGAACGAGCTATACTGGCTGCAAAAAACATAGATGTAAATGAATTAAATTTCAAAATTCAAGAACAAATTACAGGCGAATTGAGGATATATAAATCAGTTGATTCGGCTACTAATCAAGATGATGTAGTCAACTATCCACCGGAATTTTTAAACTCGCTGGATTTGCCAGGATTGCCACCTCACAATCTTCAATTAAAGGTTGGATCGGTGGTTATAATGTTGCGAAATATCAACCAACCGCGTCTTTGCAACGGTACAAGGTTAGCGATAAAAAAATTACTAAACAATGTGATAGAAGCAACTATACTCAAAGGAAAGTATAAAGGAGAAGATGTTCTCATACCGCGCATCCCAATGATTCCGACTGATGTGCCATTTGAGTTTAAACGACTACAGTTTCCAGTGCGGCTTGCTTTTGCTATGACTATAAACAAGTCCCAGGGGCAATCATTAAGTGTTTGTGGTATTAATCTAGAAAACCCATGTTTCTCACATGGTCAATTGTATGTTGCCTGTTCCCGTGTTGGAAAACCATCAGATTTGTTTATCTATGCGCCAGGTAATCAAACAAAAAAAAAAATCGTATACCACAAAGCACTACAATGATAATAATAATAATTATGATTCACATGATTAACAATAAAGCGATTATTTACTTTTAAATCCTTATATATGTTTTATTTAATTATTTTTTATTCACAACGCCCTATCACCAGGGTGACGGTTCTGTTCAGGAGAATTTTTTAAAGTACGTAGGCACAAGAACTGCCACATTACAAATCTTTTTGACAGGACGAAGTCTGTCGGGTTAGCTAGTGTAATATAATAATGGACAATGAAATGTTTATATCTTAAGTTTTTCATGGTCACTCCATTATATACCAAGAAAAAAGTAGCACTCCATTTCACACTATTATATATTTTTATAATTCTTATTGCATGGATTTGGTGTTAAGTCAAATAAATGCTGGCGAAAGTGGAAAGCATGCCATTTCTCTAACTTCTAATTAACATTCATCAGTTTTACTCAAATATATGAAATTGATATTAGAACTATTAATTTATCTGATTGAGTGTTCAAATGCATGAAATACTCTGTGGTGTTTTCAATACACTAAGTTGAATATAATAAAACATAGTAAAATTATTACTTAAGAGGAGTATGCCACTGTTTTGAAAGAATAGACCCTTTAAATGACCATATTTTATTATAACGATACACAAAATATTATTGATACAATGAATGATTTAAGAAAAGTGCTTATTAAGCTTATTTCAATTTGACTTCATTCATCAATGAATATATATATATATATAGACTATCAATTTTAATAATTTAGTAAGTTTGAAAGTTTTATATCTTATCTCATAATTTTTTTAGTAATCTGTTTAATACCAAGTGTTCATTTAATTGATTACCAACTTTATAAGTTATGCAAGCTCATATCTTTTTTAAAATACAATTTATTTTTCAAAAGTAAAAGAAATTCAATGTACCTGCATTTTATGATTTTTTTAAGGAACTTATATATGTGTTTTTGCAAAGAAAATGTCTATATAAGTATAAGCCTTATTTTTTGAGTTTAAATGCTTTCTGCAGTTTTAAGAAAAGTGTTACTTTACATGTATGCCATTTATCAATTTAACTTCTAATCTTAATACATCCAACAAAAAAAAATCTCTGTTAAATAAGCAATACATTGGAAAAAATAATTTTGTTGCATAAAATTTGCCATGTTATCTAAAGGTGTTTTATGAAAGTAACCTGTGCACAGAAGTTTAAATGGTCAATTTACAACAAGTCCTGCCAATTTCAATCTAATTCCTTGATGAATACTGTACTTGAGTACATCACAAGTCCCAAACACCTGCAGATGCCCTAAGTCTCTTTCCAACCACTTTCAAGAATACCCATTCCTAATGCAATCATTATCGTTGTCGGGCAAATGCAGATGATTGAAAAGGCATGTTTCAGAATAATATAAATACAGAAATATTGCTTATTTTCAAATATAACAGAAGGATAAAAGTAAAATCTAAGATAAAAAAATTAAGGTAAATTTTAATAATAAATAAAGATAGAAACATAATATAGTCAAATAAAACCTTACAATGCTAAAAATAGTACACTACGATAGCATCAGCATGATATGGTTATTTTACTAAAGTTGAAGCGCACTTCATTGTTAGGAGTTATAAGTTTCATTCAACTAAAAAGCAGCATTACCATATTTTTACAATAGACAAAAATATTTACAATAGACAAATTTTAAAGGGTAAAAATATTAAAAATTGCATATAATTACAAACATGCATATTCATTTTTATTAATAATAGAAACTGAAAGAAATTTATAAATTTAAAATGCAGGTAAAAAAGAAATCCAAAACATTTACATTTAGTAAAACTAATCAGCTGTTGTATTAAAAAACATTCAGACCTTAATTACTTCAAAGCTCAGATAATATACTACATACTTCATTAAGGCTTTTGATGAATGAATGTTATGCAAAAATAGTCTTTGAACATGTATTTAGTCCATACAAGAAGTTAAATGCATGAATGATTTAATAATTTGTATACATTAAAAGTATTTAGAGAGATCTGAAATGTTAATCTCACTTTGATGGCCTTGCAAAATATTTTTTTTAAAATTAGTTTCTCCTACTAAAAAGAAGGGGTAAAAAAGAAGGAAATATTATTCAAACATTTATTATTTTGGATATTTTACTGTACTTACTAAATAAAATGATCCATCTTATGAAGGGGGAGAAACTCGCTAATAAGAACCATATTATATAGATATCTGAATCATCAGTTTTCATAAATTCACTTATATTTTTAAACTGTTGTTGATAAATACTAATTACTTTTTATATATTGTGGGAATCAGAACTCATTCCCAACAAAAAAAATTCCTTAAGGATTCTGAACTATTATTATATTTTTTTAACTGAAGGAAATATTTAATACATGATTTCAAATATTAAAAAAACTCATTAAAGCAAATATGATAAAGGTGAATGAATTAAAAAATTAAATGTAAAAAAATATGAGATAATCTTACATCAAACAGTAAAAATAGGAATAATTTCAATAATCAGTGTTTAAAAAATCACTGAAATGGGAATTAAAAGGAAAGTAAATTTGCAAAATAAAAGCAAAGTGAAAATGTACAAAGAAAGAACTATGAAAGAAACTTTGCACTGGTAAAAACATACCAATAATAAAATCATTAAATTGTAAAATAGACTCAATTTTTTTTTTGTTATAAAGTATTAAAATCAATTTTGAAAAACTAGTTAAAAATTAAAGAAATAATTGTAAAGAAATACTACTGGTATCACTGGAAAGTTTTTGAATATTAAAATGGTACAAAAATAATTTTTGTTGTGTCTCTGAAGTTGATAAAATCTAAAACATTACATTTTTCACTTCCATTAGGAATATAGCAATTTTTAAAAGTGCAGTTAATTCTTCAGAGTGCTAAAGAATGTGGGCAAAATTTCTAACAAATCTGTCAATACAGATACAAATAAACTTCAAGTTTCACACATATATATAATGATAGTATGTAAGAGAAGTATTTTTAAAATCTTAACAAAATCTACCCCAAGCAACTTGATCAGCAGCATGAATCTGTTGATATTTATCAGTATATCGTTCAATATCTTTCTTCATACACACAGGTGGAACATAATATCCAGACTCTTTGAAGGAGCTTCTTATTTCTTGTTTCAATGTCAGAGTGTAAAGAATTTTCTTTCCTGTTAGTAATGGAATTGGTTTAAACTGCAATGGCTAAAAAATAAAATGAAGACATTATAATTAAAGTACTAAGTAAAATTTTTCAAAAACTAATTTGCAATTACTTTACTTTAAAAGCTTAATGTAAATTCAGTAATAATATTTATAATTTATTTATAACAATAATAATTAAATTGCAATAATGCTACAAATTAATATTTACAATAAAAATTAATATGGTTTTTTTTTTTCTTTTTCCATGTCATATAACTATATGACTTTTAGAAGATGCTTTCATTTTGGTATGAAGCTATCGTTATAAACAAATTCATCTAATAAATTTTTAAAAACCATCATAATGTGAAATTCAAGTGACAATTAAATTTAGTCTCTCTGAGTTATCATCAATCATCCAGTGCCATTAACCTTCCAAATCTATATTTTCTGCTTCAAAAACATATCTGAATATAATTGAGCATATTTAGTTTACACTTGAAAAAATGACAGCATTCAAGTTGGCATTTTTTTTTATCAACTGCCTTTAAGAATCAACTTATTAAAATGGTATTTTACAAAATAAAAATTGGCAAGTACAACTGAGTAAATACAATTGAAAATATTTCATATTTTAGAGGAATTCTGCTTACAAATTCAATTTTTTTTTTTTTTAATGAACACATCATAAAAAGAAAATCAGATTTTAAACTTAACTAATTATAATAAATGCTAACACATCAAAATATGATAAAAGGAAGACAATGATGTTTAAAAATGCACAAAAGATAAAAATTTCCATTAATACTGAATTTCAATGATTAATAATAACTATTAAATATTCAATTAAATATAATGGATTAAAAGAACAAATATTTTCTAATGAAAATTTATTTTTATTTGAAACCACATTTAATATGTCAAAATGAACATTACCTTTATGCATTGATTTTTAACTATGGATAAAGAGAGTTCCCTTCCAAAAATATATTCAAAAGTATCGCTCAAATTATATTTAAAAATAAATTATGAAAATATTAAAACTGAAAGAAACTTTATTTAATAATGCCTCTAATATCTTTAAAATGGCAATTCTTTAAATCTTAAAATATAGAATTTATCTAAGGAAAGTACTGGTTATCGAGCATACTAACTTATACATAGAAATTTGAATTAAATTTTTAAAAATTGCTTTAAAATGAACATCATTATCCTTTAAACTCAATTGTGATTTCATTTTTTTTGAATATTAACTTAGTATTCCTGATTAAAATGTTAAATTTAATTAGAAATAACAACGACCCTAAACTTACCTTATCAATTATGTGTTACTAGATTGAAAACATTACTATTATTTATTTACTAAATAAACTTTTTAATTACTATAGATTAGCTATCTAAAATACAAACAGCGACAAATTAGCTAATTCCAGCAAAGTCGTAGTATTTTTTGAATTTGTTATATCATTTTATTTTAAAAAAAGTAATACATAAATATTTTATTATTCATAGCAAGATCACAAGACAAATATT
Organism: Argiope trifasciata; assembly: GCA_026543055.1. Classification (NCBI taxonomy): domain Eukaryota; kingdom Metazoa; phylum Arthropoda; class Arachnida; order Araneae; family Araneidae; genus Argiope; species Argiope trifasciata. Next base: position 2,413,106 of record JAPMOQ010029703.1, on the reverse strand, counting down.
TTATAAAGATTTAATCACAAAAGGTATTATGTAATAAGAAATATGCATTTCCAGAATTCTTTGTTAGGCCATGGCATTAACTTTTACCTGTTTTATTATTTTAATGAAATAAATTATATACATAATACAGGGACTTTCAGTACTTGAAAAGAAATAATATTCTTACAGGGTTTTCCCAAACTGGTATTCAATGAATATAAACACTGGCAATGCATATTAAAAGGGCATCTTAACTTTTATCATTATATTGAAAAGTTATTTATAGCTGGAGTCAAATAGTTACTCATGTGTTAGTTATAAGAAGAATTATTTTATTCTATTTTACAGAAGTAAAATCAAAATAAAACTTAACTTACATATAAGCATGAAAAAAATAGTTGTTTGGTCATCATGTAGATAAAAGGCTCAAATTAAAAGCCTAAGTTAAACTTAACATTAATATCCCTATTAACAAGGAAACAATAGTATAAATAAATATCGGTAACAGTAAATTGAAACTAGCTCCAGAGATACGTATTTGAGCAAGTTCATAACATTTGCATCTTTCTCATCATCGGTAATTTTTCCACATATGTGGAAAAAAGAAATTCAATATGATCATTAAATAAAAAAACCGACATTATTTCATAAAGCGATATGAATTTCTTCAATTCATACTTGCTGAAAATTATAACTTCATCATTTTAAGATAAATATTTCATTATTCCTCTATTGGTTGTAAAAAGAATAGGGTGATTTCATTAACTTGAAGAAACATGTATAAGCAACTCCGAGGATATAAATACTTGATACTTTTTCCATTATCTGGGTGCAAATGTAACCAATGTGAACCAAATGCAAGCTAAATTGCCAAGTTATTATCCCTTATGGTTGTAAGAAACTTGCCAGAATTCTACATTATTTGGCAATTTCTTTTACATTTAAAGGAAAAAGTATCAAACATTTTCTGCTAGCTTGGGAATGTTGATAAATAAGGTTTAACATAACATTTTCTTTCTTACAGCTATAACACAAAATAATGTTTTTAATAAGACTGAAATATTATTTCTACACATAAATCAAATGGAAACCTCTAAGAGATGAAATATACTAAATCAACACTGGTAGCCTTGATATCCGTTTTCAGTACAGTTCCAACTTTCAGAAGAATTATTTACCCATTGATGATCTTTGTGAACTTTTTAGAATACATTTGAGGGAATACTTGATTATACCATTTGCTTATGGATATGATGTTGATCTTATTTAACTATTTTTTTTAAATATGTGAGTGATAAAACTTGATCTGAAAACTCATGCTCATGTTTTTGACATTGCTCAAACAATTCACCCATGCAAAAATTTCTGGTACCAAAAATGTATCCAGAAATAAAATCTTCTACACATATGTAAGGTAAAATAAAGTATTTAAAAACTGAAATTGAATTGTTAGGTTAATATTTCACTATACGGTAGAACTTAGCACAAAAATAAGCTTTACTAGTTTCTTATCTAATTCATTGCATAATAATAATAAAAAAACTTTTTAAAGTAATAAATAAATAACATCAAAACCAAACTATAAAGTTAATATATTTTTTAATAATTTATATTACTTTAATCCTGAATTTAACTAGGAAGAATACAAATATATTAGAAGTTTCGAGTAATATTTATATCCTAAAATGCTAGAAAAATAATAAACCATGAATAATTAAAAATAATTACTGGATAAATTGGTGGTGGTTGATTTAAAGGAGGTAAAATATCGTCAGAATTAAAGCCTGTTCTTCGAAAGGGTATGGATCCTCGACCACGACCCCGTCCTCTTCCTCCCATCTCTAACTACACAATAAGCAGGTGTAGGTTTTATTCGTTATAATCTATATTAGAGAGAAAATTCCACCAACATATTCACATTACATTTTCTTCACGTGTACGCGGTTTGTTTTGTTTTGAATGACGAAATAGTTTCAATTCACTTCATACGTTGGTTGTTTTTAAAACTTAAATAATTTTTTTTATAAATTCATATCGCCCCCTATGTATATAGAAAAACATAAAGTAAAATCGCTATGAGAAATAGTGTGATTGCTTTTATATCAAAAACAAAACTGTTCAGTCATTAATTTTAATTTTAAAAAGTAGTGCCAATTTTGCTGAGGTAAACAATATATTGACAATTGGCAACAGTGTTGTCACGTTAGTTTGACCGGCGTTATAAGTTATTCATTGACTATTGTTATTGTTAAAGAGGTTTTTCTGTTTTACTTGCATTTTAAAAGTTTTGGAATTCTTTTGGGTGCGATTTTCATTCATACTATCAAGATGTCGTATAAAACTGGGCAAAAGGTCCAAAAAGTTATGGTCCAGCCTATTGTATCCTTTTATACACTAATGTTGGATTTTATTATGTTAGGCTTAATTTGCATTTAGGCATATTGTGAATTGTTTCTGTGAAATTCTTCATTCAGAATTATTTTTAATACATTTTAATTCATTATAATTTTTTCCATATAATATTCTGACTAATTTCGATGTTATGATCTTTTAGATAAGCTTGTCTGTTTCGTTTTATTTTGTATCGTTTGTAGGAGTCTTTAGGAGTCTTTTAGTAGTAATTTTATATGATGCATGTGAATTTTTTAGTTCTTAAGGTTCATAAGTTTATTTTATACTATTTGTTTCATGATTTTTCATTTCCTTTTTTTAGAAAATTACCAGTTTTATTGAACATAACTATTTTTTAAAGCTTGTGATCTCACGTACAAGGTCTTTTAGTTCCCATCCATTCTCTTTTGTTTAGGAATTTTTGAAAGTTTACACTTGTCGTACTGTTTTTTTACTTGTTTCTTCCCATACCTTTATGGGTGAGCTAAAAGTAGATATGAACAATTGCTAGCTGTTTGATTTTTTACTGTGCAACTTCACATTGATTTTATATTCTTGAGAACCTGATTTGATGATAATTTACATTTTGAAATGCTTTTAGTATTAACGATGAATATTAATTACTAATGCTAATTCAAAAATGGTGGGAAATTAATTTCTGAAAGTTGAAGTTAATTACAATTTCTCTAAGAATTAAAAATAATTTAAGAAAATTCAAAAATAGCAAATTATTTCAAAATGAAAACAAAATTAATCATGCTTCTGCAGCAATCAAATTTTGAGATTGATTGCATTAAGAAAACTTAAGATATCTTTAAATTTTTATTAAAATCAGAATCAAGTTTTAATAGACAAACTCCCTAACCATTTGAACCATTACCCATCCCTATCACATTATTTTTATTTATTATGTTGCCTGATTGTGAACATAGACAGAGCTTCATAGGTGTAAAATTCATTATTTACCCTAATTAATTATTATTACATAAATATTGCATGGGCAAATTACATTTTGGTGAATTTTTACTATTCAAATGCAAATCCTTAACTTCTCATTTCAGAACCTTATTTTTAGGTTTTTACAAAATGTAAGTAGTTATTTTTTTTTCTTCCTCTTTGATTGCATTATATTGTGTATTATGTGATAAACTTGTATTTTATAACACAAATATTTCATTTAAGGCAAACATATTGCTTGAATCTTTTTATCTTGCTCTTTGCTGTGATATAAATTTTAGTATAAAAAGTTCTTACTATTAAAAAAGAAAATAATTATCAATCTTAACATTTTTCTAGTTGCATTAAAATATAATAATTTTATTTATAAAATAATATTGTGCTAATATTATGTTTAATTTGAATTATAAAATATACTTATTAAACATTCTGTTATCTTTTAATTACTACTTTTTTCTAACACAGCATTGGCATTTTGTTTGAACACAATATTTTTAGAATACACTGATATGGTTAAACTCTGCACCACTGAAAATATACAAAATATTAATTTTTCTTGGGTTGAACTGCTTCAAATCCATTATGACTGCCCTACACAGATGCAGATGGCATGTGAAACCTATTCCAAAAAGAATTCATTATTATTATTATTATTTTTTTTTCCTCCTATCTGAATTTAACATAAAATGTGCTGAACACCATTTTTTCTTTTTTTTTTTTTTTTTCTTTTTTTGTATGTTGTATTATTTAATTCAATGAACACATAATTGATAGAAAAATTTTCATTATTTATGTTAAGATGAGGATAATTAAATTCAAGAAAATATTTATTTTAAAATATTTAGACATTCATACTTCTAAAATAGGTGCCATGGTGAATTTGATAAGGATGATTCAGAAAGTTTTGTAATTTTGAATGTAGTTAACTGATTATGCATTTGTTTTCAAACATTTTTGTAAAATACATATGTAGGATTTCATCTCGAAAAAGAGTAAATAATCTCGCAACTGAAAAGCTTGATGCAGTATATCAAAAAGGAAAAGGGTGGACATTTAGTTTCATAAAACTTTATTCATATTTATGCAGAAAACCAAAAATATTGGAATCGATGGAAATGTTTGTTATTTTCAGAGAAATATTCATCACTGCTCAAATTTCAAACTGAGGGTTTTTGGTTGTAATTTTTTCACCTTTGAATGCTGCTACAATTAATTCTTCCAAGCTTCCATTTTTAATAAGAGCTTGTGCAGAGTTGAAAAAAGAATTAAAAAATTAGTCCACTAAATAATCCAGCCGTATCCAAACTATTGAAAGAAGATTGCTGAATTGTGCATTCTTAAATTCTTAAGAAACAAAAATATTATAAATTTGCCAAATGCATTTGTATGTTTGTAATGCAAAACATAAATATGTTTATAAATTTTTACTATTTCTTGTATAGTGAGATTTGTGTTTGGTTAATAGTTTAAAACAGATGTAATTTAAAGTTATTTGACTGTTTATGTGATGAAGTGAAGTGGATTTATTTTCTGTATTTCATTTCATATTGCTAATAATAGTTGGAAATGAAATTTTTACTTTAAAAAAATGGCATTTAGATGGTAGTGTCTAATTACTAAAAAATTAACTGAGATCATATATTTATACATTCTTTAATTATTAAAAACATTTGTTTGTTATTGACATATAGTTTCAGTGCTTCTTTTTAAATTTTCCCCTTTTAATCATAATCTAATTTTTTTAAATAAAAACATTTTTTCAGAAATCAAAGATTCAGGTGTGGCTGTATGAAAATGTCACTACTAGGATTGAAGGACATATAATTGTAAGATAATTACTTTAAAATTAACCTTTTTAACTTTGCAGTTAATTACTTTATTGCTCTATTTTTTATTGTTTTTGTTTTTACTCTGTAGGGGTTTGATGAATATATGAACCTTGTCTTGGATGATGCAGAAGAAATTGTCATGAAAACTCAAGAAAGGAAGATGTTGGGCAAGTATTTTGTACAATCAATTCTTTTGAAGGGAAGGAAAATAGCTTTTTTTCTCTTTTCACATGATAGCAATTGTGCCGATCATATCTTTCTTGTAACTTAATAAGTACCAAATAGTTAATAGGTTTAAAGCAGTGCTACAATAGTTTAGCAATATCTGGCTAGCTTACAGACTTTTTGACACTTTATTGTTAATTCCACGATATAAAATTACTTATGTATAATTTAGCTATTAAAGAAATGTTGGTTGATTTTATTCTTTTGGAGAGCGACGAAAGCATGATAACCCTTCCAAACATCAGTTTAAGATCATGGTATTCATTTGGGGAGGCATCCTGCTTAGTTGCTGTACCAACCTTTGCATCTTTGGTGGGGTTTCAGTCACTAGTGCCCACTATTGTAACAAGATTAAAAATATTGAAATTCTTTAAGTACATCTTTTTTTTAGGGATGCTGTGGGTCTGCAGCTCCCTTTCACTGACAGCAGGATACTGTCTCATCTCACCATAGCTGTTAGAATGTAGGGATATTTAATCCTTGGATTGGCTATCTAAATCTATCTGAGGTGTATGGTTACTTTCTAGGAAGATGCTTGGTAAAATAATTTCAGTTACGTTTCCTGGGCTGAAATTGTTGGTGGAAGAAGAGCCGGTGGCTATGCCTCAACAACTCATTGATAAACTGCATACTCAACATGGCTAATGTTGTTAAATCTTCGTGTTCTGCATAGCTGTCAGGATATCCTGTGGATATTTTTCATCTAAATGTTTTGATCTTCATTTGCATTCGGCTCCATACTACTTTTTCATTAAAGCTTCTTTTGATTTCTTTTTATAGATTCTCTTTACATTTCTCATGTTTGCATTTCTTGAGGGTCTTATTTGTTTTGGAAACTTACATCATGTTGTATTGAAAATAATTCTCATCCTCAATTTTTTTTTGCACATCTTTGTATTGATCTGGCAAACTGTTTCAATTATAAACCATTTAAAGTACTTATGTAAATGCAAAATTTTGCCTTTTTCATTATTATTCATTTAATGTAGCTTACATGTTCACATACTTATTTAAATAAGTTATAGTACATACAAATTTTTTCCCTTAATGTTTTTAGTAACTATTGGTATCATTAAAAAAAAAACTCAAATTTTAGTGATGTTGAAGTCCTGCCAAATGAATTTAAAAGTAAAAAAAAAAAAAAAAAAAAAAAAAAAGAATCTAAAGTGTGGTTATCATTTAATTAGTCTTAAGCTTAAAGTTTTGAAATAAAAACAATTGCAAAGACTTTATTTTACATATAAAAGGCCGTTTTATCTTCTATATTTTGTATATCAAGCTTGTTTCTGGTAATATATTAAATTATTGAATAAAATGCATTCAGTTGTTTAAAAAAAATAACGCCGTTAGGTGCTGATTGTTTGTGAACATTATATAATGCCATAAGATTTACCACAGTGAAGAGAAAATGGTCTAATTAGGTAATTTGAATTATTGAATAATAGTACTGCAATCTTGCCATTATAGTATGTTATTTAAAAGAAGGAAAATCATTGCATATATTAATTCATCAGGATGAATTAAGATCTATTAGAATATCTTAATTCAAAATTTTTCCTTTTTGCTATAGCCTTTTTATGTAGCACTAGAATAAAAAATGCTTGTCTTATAACAATTGTTTTGAAACTTTCAATGGTAAAAGTGAAGAATAGTGTGCCCCTCGCTGCGCCAAGGATGCCAGGTTGACAATAAAGAACTTATAGAATCACTATCCTTGCTTATTTGATAATTTTAAAGAAATTTTTCAAACCAACTGTCGACCAAGCTATTGTGTAAAGGGCAAAATTTAGAGTATATGATTCTTGTTGGCATCTGAAGAAGGTAATGGGCAGAATTTTTTAACTTAAAAAAAAAACATCTTATGGCTTTGCCTGCAACAGGAGCAGAAATCTAGTAGCTTTGCTAGCATATTTGACTAAGTGGATATCAGGAACAGTACATACAAATAAATATCTTTTCCTAACTTCATCAGTTTTAGGCTGAGTGTGCACACTATTCATCACTATTAATCCTTTCAATAATCTTTTAATATTTGTACAATTTCAAATATATTCATAATGTTTCACTGCATACTATCTTTCATTTGTGAAAGGATATGTTATTAGGGATGACTGTTTCTTAGAATTAATTTAAATTGCAGTACACAATTATAAATTGTGAAATATGTGTATATAATTCAAAACTAAATGCAAATAAAGTGTAAATTGTATATAATAATCATGCTCAGTAGGATTTCTTTTTATCAGTGGGATGCTTTAAGAATTTATTTTTGCCTGATGAGATCAGAGGTTTAACTTTTTAGAAATGTCCCTATATTTTAAGACTTAAACTTTGTCAAACCTTCATATTCTAAAACTAACATATAGAAACAAGTAGAAATCATATCATATCTGTAGTGATTAAAATAATTTTCTCATTATTTCCTAGAGTTCAGAATTTAAAAATATTGAATTGGTTTTTTTTCAACTGCATTTGAATTTTTTTAAATTTGAATTATTTCATATAATGTATAAAACTTTGAATCAATTATTTAGAAGAATCAATAAATAAGAAGTTATAAATATGAAATTGTACATTAAAAATATTTTTTTATAGGTCGTGTTCTACTGAAAGGTGAAAATATTACCTTACTCATGAATACTGAGAAACCCAAGCCTTCAACCTCTGGATAAATTTTTAGGTTCAAACCATTGTACATTTGATAATCATGTCCACTTTAAATCATCATCTGGATACATTTTGATTTGTTCATTGTTTCTTTGCCAATTGTGCATATCATTATAATTTTTCAAATAAAATTTCCATTATTATACTAGTGGCATTTTTGGATTTTTTTAATAATCTGAATTCCTTAAAATTAATTGATTTTAATTTCCTTTATAGTTTTATTTTTTTTTAAAAAAAACTTTTAAATTAAATCCTATTGTGAATTCTAATAAATTTTTTTCAAGATCAATGATTGAAAAAGCAAAGCCACTTTAATTTCAGCCATTTAAATCTGCAGATTATTTTAATTTTCCTTTTGTTATTGAAAATAATATCCATTTTGGATATTGACCCCCTTTTTAATTGCATTTATTCAAAATTTCATCAGCTAGAAGAGAAGATTATCTAACATTTTCAGGTAATGTGTATTGTTTGGCAACCAGAGTGTTAACTCAGATTGTTTATTTTTTTAAAATAATTATTATGGAATCCATTTTTAAAAGAAATTCATTTTATTGTTTGATATGACTGATAAATGTGGATTCAGTTTAATTTTTTTTGCAAATTTTCATATTAGCTGAAAAATACATTTATGACGAAGTAAAGATCTTACTCTGCAGTTAATGATTAGCAAAGGCACATGATTGAATATTTTGATGATTGAGTTTGAATGCCATCGCAATATCATAGTGTATCAAATTGTATAAAAAATTTTTAGAAGATTATTAGATAAATGAACTCATCAGAAAAGTAAGTTTTAAGACAATAAGATCATTTTGATAAGATAAATGTTTGAACATCAATTTCCTTAGAAAAGTTAGCCTATCTATCTAGGAGATAAATTTATTTTTTACATTTAATTAAACTTTGAAGTCAGCCTCTTGATTACTTTTATATCTTCTGTTCTCTTGACTGCTTAGATTTTTTGATATGATAAACTCTCCAAAACATTTGTACTAATTGTTTGCAGCTCTATTTGAAGTATTTAATTTAATGCAACTGCAGAAATGATCAATGAAGCAGTTAGAAATTCTATGATAGTTTGTTTATATCTGACACTCAATGATAAGTAATTGAAGCGGCTTATATGCAGCTGAACAAGCGATTCAAATATGGAAGAACTTGCAATTGCATGCCTGAAAGAGACTAAGTATCTGTATCCAAAGCCATGAATTTGTTAAACTACAACCAAAATCATACTTGTCAAATTAGGCTATCCTTGTCATTCACTATAATTATGCAAACATCTTTAATATTCTATTAGACGATGCTTATTTTTAGAACAGGAAAAGAAGGAAAAAAATGAGCGATGGCTGTTTGAAAATTGTTGATTAATGTTCTTGAACGCCTAAATTGCATTATATATTGATTGATCTCAAAATCTATGCCCTCAGGGGCTCATCGTCAGAGGTGACTGGCTTCACGATCCTGAGATACCTTATTGACATGCCCTGCTTTCCAGATTCTTCGCTGTGGCCTGGTGGTAAGGTCTCGGCTTTCAGATTTGGGACTCGATTTCACAGAAGTACCATAGTATTGCTTTACCACTGGACGTTAATATAACCAAACTAAAACTATATTCTTCGCTGGCGGCTTTCCGATGCCTTCCTTCATCACTCGGAATTCATTAGAAGCTGTCACAGCCCTCTTTGTTTCTCATAGATAGCCAGAAACTACTTGTTTGGGCATGCATGGCGAGTCCATAAAGCTCCGTTTGGTAATTGGATGTGGGGGGGGTCCTTCCCGATGGGATCGATGCTCAGGCCAAATTGTTTTCCTGATAACCTGATTAAATGGTTTTTAAAAATGTCATAAAATATAAACAGGAGAAATTTCCCACACAGAACGCCTCTCTGCTGACATGATAATAGTAAGACTATCACAAATGAATCGAAACCAAAATCCTTACACTGAAGCCTTCCTAACATGACCTCGTTCTCTAAAGATATTTCTACAAAACTTCAAAAAGACAACTTTACGTAGTTTTGTTGCTGTAGGATTTCCGAGTTTAGATGTCACAAAGACTTAATTTCCATGTTTTGACGCACCAAAAAGATCGAAATCATTTGAAATGAGTTGCGATGTGAATGTGACGTCACCTCTAGGCCCTGCTCCCAGATCTTCCCTTGCAAAAAGGCTCTTAATACGTACTTACCTCTTTTGAAATTGTCGGGGCATTCGATCTAAACTATCTGGTATCAAGTCTATTTTAAACAAATTTCATCACTTTGTTTTGATGTTTTAAGTAATCTTGACATTTAACACTCCTTTTAAATTGCGCGACTATAACTTATGTTCGGAAGTTGGAGACACAAGATCTCACAGCTGTACAGTCTTCAGATCTTTATCCGCGTACACCACTAGTTATGCTATACATATATCTCTGCAATCTGTGACTTTGCAAGTTCACAATCTGCTGTTTTTACTTACCAGCTCATGATGTCATTTTCAGTAAGATCTTGACAACTTAGTGAACCAGCTTCCTCAATCTTATAATGGGTGACTTAAACGGATATAGCATATTGTGGGATTAGTATAGTTCAACGTCTCACGGGCTCCAGATCGAAGAGTTTATATCCAATAACTGTAAATAATGAGGAAAAAACATACTTCCGTGAACCCACATATCTTGATCAGGCCATATGTTCTAAACTTTTTTCCCTTTCATAAAGTTCCAAATTTATAAGAATTTATATAATAGTGTCCATTTCGCTATTAATGTGTCCCATGCTGATAGAGGAGGTTAATTCAGCGAACAGATTATAAGTAGATACCGCTGAGCACACAATTAGTGCTGAAGAACATTTCAGAAACTTTACAACGCCACGATGTCATAATGAACATCGCTAATCGAAGTATCCCAAAAAGTTCCTCGCGTCTACGAAGATTTCATAGACGTAGAGGATTGCAATTTGTTGCGACAGTTATAAGAACTAGAAAAGGCATTGCAATATTTTTAGAAGGCAACCAGCGACTGAAAACCATCTAGCTTTAAAACCAGTCGAAGCATTTGTTCTTCACTATAGTCAGAGGGAATCTTGGAAATCTTTTTCTTCAATCACATCCTATGCTTCCAGTAAGTTTGTGTGGAAGAAAGTGAATGGGATTCATCGGGAATTTCACATACCAGTGTTAAAAATAGGAAACATGGCGCATTCTACTGTATTAGACGTAGCTATTGTTTTCGTAATCGACTCTTACAACTCTGATTTTCTGGGCGGAACGGCTGCCTTTGCGTTTTAATATCCGAAGTATATTTACAAACAACCATGATTATAAGATGTTTCAACTAAGAAAGACCTTATTTAAAGTACATGATGTTAGTCCCTCTTCAGATGGAATCACATATAACATGCTTCGCCATTTGAATAGCATTTCCCTTTCCGCTCGTGACAAAAATTGTGCAAACCATTTGCACAACGGATCATTTACTTCTACAAAATTCTAGAACTCATTGTTAATGCCCGTCTCATTTATGAATTAGGAAAACAAGGATGCATCTTCCCCGTTTTAAAAGCGACTTCCGTGGAGGTCACCCTCCTTTTAATAACCTTATTTTATTGGGAACCCCAATTCGCAATGAGTTTTTAAAGAGAAATTACCTTGACTCTGTAATATATTTATATACATATATATATATCGAAAAAGCACACGACTGAACATGGCATACTTTCTGGTCTGGCTTAAAAACCAGATTCCATTAGATAAAATAACTACGGACCGTTGTTGACTTTTCTTAATTATTTATTGTCAACACAAAAACATTAATATAGATGATAATAAATTTTGTCATTGTGGGTGTCGATTCATTCTTAAGCACTATGTTCACCCATGTTTGTTATTGCTGAAATCCTTACTGCGTCTCCCCAAGTTTACACTCGTGATCGCATGACCGGTTGGCAACGCGCATGTGTCAACACTTGCTACATTTTAAATTTGGCTTCAGATGACATTTACTCAGTTTTTTTAAAAATTAACTTGACTATCATGCTCTAATCTCTGAGGATGAAAAAAAAAAATTCATTATAATTAATATGAACTTTAGGTCAAAATAAGAATATTTCTCTCTGAATTTATTTCAAATTTTTTTGCAAATGTAAGAGATCCATTCTCCTTTCCTTTTTTTTTTTTTTTTTTTTTTTTTTCGTTGACTAACTAACTTACAAATAGACAGTCCTCAGAGAACATAAGATAATGAAAAAAAAAAAAAAAAAAGACTGTCTTCACCTTTCTACTAGAAATATCAATGACATTCCTTGCACCGCTGAAAGGGTGTGACATTGACCTCTCCCCTGATCGTAGGTGGAGGGGATGACAATGTTTTGTAGAGATTTCTGTGTATTTCCGTTCCCTATCACCTGCATTTCCATCTACAAGGCATTTTATTCTTTTTTCTGAATTTTTGAAGATAACAGCTTCAAAATACGAGAGCATTTTTAAAGTGTACAGAAAAAAAAACGCTTAAATAAAGATACTGATGGGACATATATATCCTACTAACATTTTAAAATTAATTTAAATAAACCTAATTAAAACTAGTTTTTAGTGGTATTGGAGAGTATGTATTAGACTATCCTGTTCCAACCTCTGAGGATGAAAAAAAATTGACCAGCTCGAAGAATATTACATTTTGCCAGAAATCATCTTATTGATATATTCCTTAGTGAATTCAAGTATCTTCAGTCTATTTCGTTCATTTAGGAAAGGCTTTTCCCTTGGAGATTTCCCATAAATTTGTGTATCGTGCAGGACATTTTGAACACTTTGGAAAGAAATTCGAACTCCAGATGTTGAAGCTATATCATTGGTTGCACACTAACGAATGGAATTTTTTTTATATTTCTCTTATGATTTTTCACTTAATTTACTGCGAAAGTTTCTTTGGGCGTAAGCGTTATAAAGATCCTCCTTCTTTATGACGTTTTATAACGTGCCGAACAGTATAGAAGCAAAATTTACTTTTTTACCCATTTCTCGATAACTTATAAAATTTTCCCGAAGAAAAAAAAAATTTCGCAACGAAATGGGCAATTCATATTTCTTAGATGCCATCACAATTTAAAATCCACAATCAAATGACAAAGTATAGAAATACCTCCTTATATATGTTATTTACTGTGGAATGACTAAGTAGCAGCTACATTTCTATTTTATTATCTTTGTTTTTCGTAAGTTGCCCTTTTAAAAAGTAGCATGAGTAGCTTGTTTTGATGGAATAAAAATATGTCGACTTGATATAGCTTCGCTTATTTTAATTTCAAATATATTCAGCAATTATCGTCCCGGAAATATAATCCATATTTATAACTAATATTAATAATTTCTACATAACAGCTCTACAACTATCAAATTATTAGTATAAAAATGCAAATTTGCTAAAGTAGAGTTGAGCGAACAAATACTTTTTTGACATAAGATATTTCATTTTGTTGCGAAAAAATTTAAAATTCGTATTATTGTATTTTTTTATAATTATTTTAGATGAATAAGTTTATTTTGTTTTTTAAATGCCAATTTTTGTACTTAATGCACTTTTTTTATGAATTGTAAACAAAAATGTGCGTGTGCAAATACTTTTTGTATATATACAGTAAAAGTTCCTTATTCGCGGGGTATACGTTTCATAAATATGCCGCGAATACAGAAACTGTGAATACGGAATGGTAATTTATATGGGATATAGGGGATGCGCTCCTAGGTGACAATATATATATGTTACTGTGAGAGACCGAAATTGGAGAATGTCGACATTCGCTGGTGAATGTCAACACATACCAAAAACGTTGGTGAAAGACCGTACAATTGATTACATTTCTTGCACTTTCGGACCATCGCCGGTATATGTCGACAATCACAGACAAGCTTTGGTGGAATTTGAAAAGATGATTAAAGAGCTCGAAAAGGAGATAACAGAAGGCAACGTCAACAAAGAGGTGCGGCCTAGAGCACGTTGTGTTTTGCTGGAACACAAGGTCAACAGAGAAATATTGAGATAAGAAAATGCAAATCTGCATTTCTCCTCTCCTGATACGGAGAGACGAAACGCATATTCAAGATTCACCATTAGTGCATTGTGGATGTCGACATTTGCCGGTGTAAGTGAGAAATGAGGATATCTAGCAAATATTTCGGACATACACCAAGCGACTACGTGAATGTTGACATTCACCAGCGAATGTCGACATTCTCCAGATTTCGGACTTTCACGTATATATATCAATTTAAATGAAGTTTTTGAACATTTTGCTTGATTATCTTAAGGCTTAGGCAATGGTTTGAAAAATTTTGTCATTTTCTCTTGCTTGGCAGTTTTTAAGAGCTCCTTCCATTCAGACTGATACGCAGCAGTCACATTAGCAATTTGCCTCTTAAAAATAAGACTTCGTTCCATGGATGTTCATAAAGAAATCGCAAAGCTCATTTGCCATTCTTAAACCATCACTCAGATTTTTCAAATGAAATGTCACGTTTCCAGTGCTTGTGGAAGCCTCTCCTTCAATGGGCTGTGAATTAATATTTCCTCCAAGTCGGTTTCAGTCAGATCTTCATCTTGCGATTCAAGCAATTCCTGAATGTCACTTGACTCTATCTGTTCGAACTCATCTCGTCTTATTCGATTCGCGATTTCGGCTATGTTTGCAGTTTGCATTTAACAACACACTTTAGACAAAGTTGTAATAAGATCTATTTTACTTTTTTTATTAGTCCATTTGACGGCATTTACAAAGGATATTAGGTTGGAGTACATACATAATAATAAAAGGACTATTGGAGTCCTTTTATTATTATGTATGTACTTATTAGATCCGCGAATAAAGGAATTTTTATTCTCGAATATAGGAATTGGGTCGCATTTTTTAAATCCGCAATTAGTGAAAGCGCGAATAAGGAGCTTTTACTGTATATATATATTGATTCGAAAATAATGTGATTAAAACTTTTTTGCGCTTTTCAATTCATCTTTATGCGTATTTTATTTACGTAATATTATATATCAAATTAATAAAGTGGCAACCTTATCATTTTTTATTCGATTATATATATATATATTATATTATATATATAATATTTTAACCATGTTTTTCAACAATACATTTCGGACAAAACAATAAAATTTAATTTGCACGAGCACGTCAAGGGGGGAAAATTAGGTTTCATCAACGTGTTGCCATCCTATTGACGGAAGTTCAAACTAAAAAAAACAACTATCATTGCAAATTAAATCTAAAGAAATGCAACTTTTAGCACGTGACTGGATAAAATAAGAGAAATATAATATGTGACATTTTCTAAAATAAATAATGAACGAGCGAAGGGGAAAAATAGCTTTTATTAGCTCTGTTGAAATCATACTGACAGAAGTTCAAATTAAAAAATAAATTAACTATGACTGCAAATTTAAACGAAAAAAAAAATGTAACATTCACCACGTGATTGGATGAAATTAAATAAATATTAAATGTTACGTTTTCTAAAAAGGAAATACAAGACAAAGGTTTCTATGATCGTTTGCAATATCTATATCATTAATTTAGTAAATCAATGTTACGTGACTTTCGAAGTTTAAATATATCTGGCAGAGAAATTATAAAGAGAGCAAGGCGCATAAGTATTTAATTGAAAATCTTAGACCCCATTACTCTTGGCGATCCAGCTGGTCGCCAAAGGCGTCTAGTCCAAAAATAAATAAATGAATTAATAAATAAAATCCTGTGACTTATAGCATGGGATTTTGTTTTTTTTTTTTTTTTTTTTTTTTTTTGAAATCCTGCAAATCGCTTACTTTGTTCACTTTTCTTAGTTTTTACAGACTTTTTGCCCATCCTGTAGAATTTGGAGTTCTGTACTTTTAACTAACCGCCTTTGGCGACCAGTTAATTCGCCAATCTTATTACTCTTTAAAACGGCTAGTTATATACTTTAAATAATGTTATTGTCAATAAATACTTTATGTGACTTGTTGGTGTCAATTAAATACTTTATATAACTTGCCGTTTAATAGCTACTTCATTACAATACTTTTAAAGTTCAAATTTTGATAGTCATATAATTCACTCATGCATTTATAAAGGTTCTAAGTCCGTAATCTATACTAATATTATAAATGTGAAAGTTTGGATGGATGGATGCTTGTTACTCATTCACACCAGAATGGCTGAACACAGATGAAATTTAGTACAAAGATAGATTATAGTCAAGAATAGAACTTGGGCTATTTTTCATTCCGGTTAATTGAGTGGTTAATTTTTTATTAACTAAAAACCAACTTTTGCGCCAAAAAGCTGAGATCAAATCCCACCAAAGATAAGATAAGTCCCAGATTTTTTTCCAAACAGAGTTGAGGTTAAGCTTAGAAAAATGTCGAACGATTATTTCAAACGATTCTATTAATTTTCTTTGTGTTTGATGTATTTAAAATCAAATGTTGTTAATTAATCGATCATTCGGATCCGTTATAAAGTACTTTTAAATAAATAAAAAAAAAAGCAGAATAAAGGAAATAAAATTTTTTAAGTCTGCTTTGCGTTACCTCAATTGGCGATGGAAAGTCAAACATGTGCGTTACGCCAACTGACGTTGAATGTTTGCGCATAATTGTTGACAACTGTGTTTACATTTAAATTAAAAGTTTTAAAATTATGTGTATAATACTGTTGTAGCTATCTCACTCTCAACCAATAAATAAAATGGATTTTGCCGGACTTGATTTGCTGTTTTGTTTTATTTTGGGTATACAATGTAAATAAATTGTTTTTCCGTTAGTTGTGTGTTTTGTTATTAGATTGTACACTGAAGTGAAAAAAGTCATGGGATAGCAATATGCAAATATACAGATGGCAGTAGTATCGCAGCGAAAAAGTATAAATGCGCAGTTCGTTTTCCAAAGCTTTCATTTGTGTTCAAGTTATTCATGTGAACAGGTTTTTCGTGATTTATGGCGGCAAGACGAGAATTAACAGACTTTGAATGTGGAATGTTAGTTGGAGCTAGACGGATGGGTCATTCCATTGCGGATATCGTTAGTGGAAAACAGTGGCGTGGTCAGATGAGTCACGATTTCAGTTTTTACGAGCTGATGGTAGAGTTCGAGTGTGGCGCAGACCCCACGAAGCCATGGACCCAAACTGTCAGCAAGGCACTGTTCAAGCTGGTGGTGGCTGCATAATGGTGTGGGCTGTTTTTACATGGCATGGACTCGGTCCTCTGGTGCAACTGAACCGATTATTGACTGGAAATAATTATGTTCAGCTGCTTGCAGATCACTTGCAGCCATTCATGGACTTCACGTACCCACACAACGATGGGATTTTTATGGATAACAATGCGCCATGTCACCGGGCCAGAACTGTTCGCGATTGGTTTGAAGAACATTCCGGACAATTCCGGCGCATGATCTGGCCACCTAGATCGCCCGATATGAATCCCATCGAGCATTTATGGGACATCATCGAAAGGTCCGTTCGTGCTCAAACTCCTGCACCATCCACACTTTCACAATTATGGACGTCTATACAGACAGCATGGCTCAACATTCCTGCAGAGGACTTCCAACGACTTGTGGACTCCATGACACGTCGAGTTGTTGCACTTCGCCGGGCAAAAGGAGGACCGACGCGATATTAACAGTCATCCCATGACTTTTGTCACTTCAGTGTATTTATGTTATATATTTTTCGTATATGCTCATACTTTTAAATGTACTTTTTTTATGTTAGGTTAATTTTTTTTCATTATTTGATAGTACATATACATCAAAATTTCCAGGCGAACAAAGTCGCGGGTAATAGCTTGTGTACTACATGTCTCTTTAATTCTCTGTCAGCTCTTGCAAAATTTTATTATTGAATTAAAGTGGAGATGATTAAGCTGCCATTAATATAAAAACATTTTTAATGAAACTATTAATCTTTTTTATGTCATTATTGAAAACAGATTCCATCGGCATTTGAGGAATTGTATATTACAGAATAATTTTCATAATCTCTAGAATTACTTAATTTTTTTTTAAGATTCCCCTCTTTTACTGAAAAGTGATAGTCAGATATTTATAAATCAGTCAT